>JAQFVV010012890.1:150000-460888 GCA_028023455.1 Epiperipatus broadwayi | reverse complement strand
TAAATGTTTGAATTTGTTCACAATATAGTATAATTCTACTAAATTCATTCATTTTGAGAGGTATACCTTCATTTTGATATTTTCTAATTTTATCTAAATTATAAACATATTATAATTTAATTAATTCTAGTATATGTAATATTCTTATACAATCAATAGGCAGGTAAGCATTTGTAATTTTATTTAGATATAAGTACCTATGCAGTTAAGCATTTATGATTTTATATTTCATTATTTTAGCATGAATATTTACTTGGTCTGCTGTGGACATATATTTTTATACATAAATTCATCAGCAGTTTCATTTTATAATTTATCAATAATAAACGTATTTTCATGTAGTTACATTTATTTATAATTTTTTTAAGAAAGACATTTTGTCTTGCTCTTTTATAAATGCACATAGTATCAAATATTTTATAAAATCATTACTTTCATTTTATCCAGTTAGTTTCCTTTATATCCATGATGTGATGGCATTCAAAAGGGCATGGTATTTCAGCTGAATGGCATTATTTCCTTTCTATGATGTTTATCCAGGCAAATCTTTGGAGACACATGGCTTGGAAGAAGGAAGAGAGAGAGAAAGCTGTTGCCATTTAGCCTTCCATCGTTATGTTTTCCTTAATAATGTTTTCTTTTTCCATCATTAACAGTGGCTGAAAAGGTTATATTCCAATGTGACAAAAATCAGAATTAGGTAATACTTAAATAAGAATTTTAACTTTTAATTCTTCACTTTTCTTGCTTCTTTAGCTGCTCTTAAAAATCTTTTTTCTAAAAATTTTTTCCAAAACAATCTTTAAAATATACTGTAAAAATCTCTTTTTTTTGAATCCCTTCTGAACTTCCAACTCCTATTTATATTCTCATCTCTGGATTGATTAAGCAGCTCAGCCCACTGTATCTTATTTGTTGCACAACTTTCATTTAAGCCCTAGTGCTTTTCTCTTCTAACGCAGATTGGACAATCTACTTTTGGTGGGATAGATAAGAGATCATAAGGATTAGTCATGTTTTCCAATTTATTAAGACTGCCTCAAGCTATTATCACACTTTATATGACAACATAGTTCCAAAAATTAAAAATGTAATATTTTTAATAAATGCCAGCTTTTACTTATATCGTAATTTAAAACTAAGAAATCAATAATGATTTATCTTTATTATTATTGTTTTTTTCTCAATTATAGAAAATAATGATTTTTTTTTCTTAGATTGATGAATCTTAATCAAGATTTGTACTTTTTTTTTAATTGCAGATTTAAACATATTTGTTGTCTTTTTTCCTTTTAATTTGACCAAATTATATTTTTAAATAGAGAAGGGAGGATATTTTGAATATATACATGGAACAGTATATCTGTTTCAATATATATATATATATATATATATATATATATATATATATATATATATATATATAGTAAAATTCACATAAATTATAGTTATTTTATCAGAAGTATTTTTGACTATACATCTTGTAGTCATTATCAACTATATAATATTGAATAATCCAAATGAGAGATCCTTTCACCATACTAAACTAAATTGTGAAAGGATGTCTTATTTTGATTATTTAATATTATATAGTTGATATGACTACAAGATGTAGAGTCAAAAGTACTTTTAGTAAAATAACTATAATTTAGGTGGATTTTATTGTATTTTAATATATATATATATTGAAGCAGTAAAATTTGGTTTAAGATTGAGTTTCATGGTTCTAGCCACTTACCAAGTACTAACCTAGATTTAAACCTTATATCCCATCCCACTCCTTTAGTTGTGTATATATTTTTTATATATATTTGAGATGCGCATCTAAAATTTATAAATTTTTTAGCTTTTCAATAACTTTTTTTAATGTGCATACATGCTGTTACATAATTATAATAAGTAAAATTAGAAGTTAAAAATAAAAAGTTCACAAATAAAAGCTTCTTTTTTAAGAATTAAAAATTGAAAATTAAAAGTCACCTAAACTCGTATATATATATAAAATCACACAGATGGAAAATTATTACAGAAGAAAACTTTATTTAAAAAAAGTATTTTAAAACTAAATTTTCAACAAAAACTTAAAAGATTTAAAGATAAAAATATATCTTTAAGAACCTACAAATTTAATTAATACTATTGTGTAAAAGGTTAAAAATTGGAAATGATTATTTTTAATTAGTCTTAAGTAAACTAACCCTTGGGCATCTCAAAATTTATAATTAAAGGCCAGATAGGAGAGAAAAACAATAAGAACAAAATATCCAATTAAAAATCCCTCAGGAAATAGACCTCAGCAAAATGATCATCATCATCATCATGACATCATGTCCTGTCAATCCAATATTTTAATATAAAAAAGAATGAAAATAATTTAGTACATGTGCTATATGTGATAAGTCCGAGAGAGTTGAGGTTGAAGGGATTGAAAAGATGCACTTTCAATCCTTTCAGTTTTTCTAAAAGAAGAAATGAAATATCGTTTTTCTAGATTGTGGACACCAGGGTTCTGCAATAAAAGCCTGCAAAGAACTATACCAGCTGCAGCAAAGGACCTACAGAATTAGAAACAACACTGGATCCCAATTACAAGCAACCAGAAAGTATGAACTTTTTCTCTTTAAAACTGTAAAAAACTCTATAATTAATGAACTTTAACTATAAAACTTTCCCAGTATTTAAATAGAAATAGAAATTCCTATCTGACCAAATTAAATCATTAATAATTATTTTTATTTAGTGTATGTTTTTCAAAATCATTTACATTAATTTTTTTGTTCCTTTAAGTGTTTATTATGATTTTTTTGTTAGGCTAAACTTTTAATAAATGTTAAATTTAAGTTGAGCATGAATGGCACATAGATTCATAAAGTTATGTTAGTTTAAAGAAGAATAATTCTTAGGTTATTTGTTTCACAGTTAAATTGGGTTAATGGATTGGTGTAATTAGTAAATGTAGCATGAAGATCCGCTACATCCAGGATCACCTTATACACTGCACTTGGGCAAAACAAGACCCATTTCTTACTGACCATCAGAAGCAGACAGTATTCCCTGCTCCTTGTATCCACCCCTTTAGCCTATGGAATGGGATAGCAAGATGGCAAAAAGGACTGCAATCCCTTTTATGGAGTTTTCTTTTCATTGTTCTTCTCACCAGACAGACGAAGTATTCCTGTACTGGATGAGAGACATTTCTTTTCGATAACCATGTTGTTCAGATGTATATTTCTGACAATGCGGTATTGTGCTGTCATATTCATGCTGCATTGAATACATCGATATATCAGGTAGATTGGCATTAGTTTGATTGTGAACTTTTGGCCTAGGGTTAAATAAGAGATATGGAATATTTTCTTTTTCAAGTACAATCTATGTAGTCTATCCATACTCAATGCTTTAATAAAATATTAATAAATTCATCTGTGTGAACTTATCAAATAAAAAGTTTAAATGTAAATCAAATTATAAAGTAAACATTATACTAAAATAATTTTAAATTTTATATATGTGCAAAATAAATGTTTCTGTGTATTGTTAATCTGGCAGTGCTTATTCTTATTTTTTATTATCTTTCTTTCTTAAAAATAAAGTATACATTATCTCTGCTGCTCTGTGAGCTAGTGACTGGGGCATAATGGTCAATATAGAGTAAAGTTGTATCTTAACAGTAAGTATCTGCCCACTATAAAAATTTTCCATGTTAGAATGGCTCTGGTGGAACCCTGTATGGCAGATACAGTAAGACTCCACAAATCTCCTGACTGTTATAATATATATATATATATATATATATATATATATATATATATATATATATATATATATATATATATATATATATATTGAAACAGACACATTGTTTCATGAATATATTTTAATGTTAGTTTTCCTTCCACCTAAAATGATTGATTAAAGTAAAACATATGTATATAAATGAAACCAATTTTTCAATAATCTTATAAAAAAAAAGCAAAAATTTAAGAGAAAATTATGATTCAAGAGTTGAAAGAAAAAAGATAAATCTTCATCATTGATTTTTATAATTTTTAAATCATGGAATAAATACATCTTAAAGCATTTACAACTGGCATTTATTGAAATATTATATTTTTATTTTTGAAACAATGTTGTTGTATGCAATGTGTAATAATCACTTGAGGCAAGGTTTATCAAATTAGAAAACAAGGCATTGTCTGCCTAATTCCTCATCTGTTCATGCTAAAAGTAAATGATCCAATCAACAAGAACAGAAAAGCATACAGACTTAAATGAAAGCTTTTTGACAAATCATATACAGTGGTGTCATGCTAGATTAATCCAAAGACTTGATAAGGGTATAAATACTGCAGTTTGAAGCTCAAAAGGAGATCTATCTATGTATTGTTTAGCTGTTTAGTTGCCAAGTGGTTTTAGTGCACAGTCACCTTTGGAATAATTATATTTATGACCACACAGCTCATCTCAACTGAGAAATCTAGTTTTACTAAGGAAGACAACAGTTGGTGGATGTTGAAAGAAAAGTATTAATTATAAGTATGTTAGGCTAATCAGTAATAGCTTTCTCTCTCCATCTGCAGCCATGAATCTCCAAGCCATGCCTGGGTGAATACATGGAGAAATTAAATAATGCCATTCAGCTTAAATAAACCAACCCCTTTTGAAATGTAATAGTGACCTATAGTGGATGAACACACCAGATGAAAATGAAGGTAAAAATTTTATGAAATATTAAATACTTATATGTTTACAATCAAAATACATCTTTCTTGAAATAAATCATAAATGATTATATTTTTATATGCAAAATATGTCTTTATTGAAATAAATCATAAATACTTAGATGTCTATAATCAAAATGCATCTTTCTTGAAATAAGTCATGAATAATTATATTTTTTATAAACAAGATACATCTGTATTGAAATAAAGCATAAATACTTATATCTTATCTGCAAAAAGCATCTGTAATGAAATAAATCATAAATGCTTATATGTTTATAATCAAAATACATCTTTATTGGAGTAAATCATGAACACCTATATTTTTATATACAAAATATGCCTTTAATGGAATGAATCATAAAGATTATATTTTTATATACAAAATATATCTTTGTTGGAATAAATCATAAATAATTATATTTTTTGATGCAAGCTATGTCTGTGTGGAAATAAATCCCAAATAGTGTATGTTTATAATAAAACATCTTTAATGAAATAAATCATAAATGATTATATTTTAATAAACAAAATACATCTGCACTAGTATAAATCATATATACCACATATATCAATCTGAATGAAATATAAATGCTATATAATTAAAATATATCTCTAGATGGTGGAATAATAAATGTTATGTATAAAAACATGGTTATACCTGGAAGAATTAGAAATTTAAAATAAAATAATACACATCTTTAAAAGAAGGAATTACAAATGTTTATAGGAAAAATACAGCTGTACATGGATCAAGGAATAATATTTAAATCACAACTAAAGAATTAAAGGACACTGCGGATAAATACATCACTAATGAGGAGTAACTGATCAAGGGAATGCAAGAAAATATGTGCATACCAGAAAATGGATTCTAAAAATGAACTATATCAAAAATGAACTAATGATAAACTTTATAGGTTATTGTCCAAAATAACTATGGAGAACAAATGATCTTAAAAAAATGTTATGAAATAAATTTATTGTTATATAAAACCAATCCAGTTGTTCATGTTGCATCACTTGTCATTCATTGCATTGTTCATGAGAATTTCATGCCTCCTGAGCTATGTTTGGCATAACTAGACCTAGGTAAGTCAGGTTGTAGTGAGATGGAACTTTAGTGGTGCCATTTGGAGAATCCAAATACATAAATTTTTAGATCTTTCCAGTCTCTATGGCACTACATTCTCTGATGAGCAGGAAATATTGTTGTAGGTGGGGTGATGTCTGTAATGGGGAATGTCAATCAATGGTTCATTCCTACAATATGCTCATCAGAAAATAGTTACAACCAATGTAATGAGGTTGGAATTATGGGATCTGATTACATTTGTTACCCTAATCATGAGGCCTGATCTAGCTAGCCTATCCATAGACATAGAACATCTAGAAATAAATAATAAATAAAGAGAAGAAGAAATGGAAAAGGCATAAGTAAATAATGCTTCTGTGATGTGAACAGTGCATATGGTACAGTGATGTGATTTATTCAAAATGAGTGGAAATAGAAAAAAAGAGAATAAAAATGAATGGCATAAATGGTAGATAAAAAATAAAACAGGCATGTCAAAGAAGATGGAGTTACATCATGGTGTAGATAGAAAGAGAAGCTTATCAAAGTTGAAATAAAAGTAGAAGTAAAAAATTGATGATAACCAGATAAAAACAAAAAAGATGATGGATACAGAGAGTAGAGAGAATCTTCCTGAGGAAGAAGATAAACAAAAAGTCAAAGCAGATGATCAAAAGTAACTGCAGAAAACAGAGGAGGCTTTCATGATAGTTCAGTTAATGTAAAAGATTAAAAAACACAACAGAAAAAGAGATGAGCAAAGAAATTAAGGATAACAAAAAAAGAAGACATAAAACAGATCCTAGAAACAACAAAGTCAAAATAAAAAAGTTTAATCAAATAGTGAAAAAAGTAACTGATAGGGTATTAAAAATTAAGGAGTAAGTGATGGATGAAGTAAAAGGCTCACTAATTGAGCAAGAAGTCAAAATGACTCAGTTGTGTGAAGCCATGGATATAAGAATGACAAAAATTCAAGAATCCATGAAGGAGAAAGTGGATAGATTGGCACACAGGTGAAGGAGGTGAAATTAAAAAATAGCAATGTATGTGCCAGTACAAGAAAAGATAGAAACAATCACAAAAACAATACAAGAAAAAAATTATAAAACCAGTCATGAAGTCCCTATAACCAACCAGATGTCTGGAATTGTAAATCAATTTCTAAAAATGATAACTTTTTCAGGGAGCTGTAATGAAGCACCTATAGAATATATAAAAAGTCTGCAGAGGTACTTCAGTATGAATGCCTTGACAGAAAAGGTGAAACTAGTGATAGCATGTAGTCATTTTTAGGGTGCAGCACAAGCATGATTGGGAGTCACTGTTCACCCAGCCTACAAATTTTCAGGATTTTATAACAGCTTATTAGTGCTGTTACTGGGATGATGATTGTCAAAAGGGTTTTAAATACAAGGTATCCAGGAAACATGTCCACCTGGAGAGCCTTATATATCCTTCTTTAGAAAACAGGTGGCCAGGTTAAGAGCCTTGACATCTGACCCTCTATCTGAACTCCAGAGATTGATATGTCACAAATTCCCAAGTTATGTAAAAAAGACGCTGATTAGAACAGATCATCAATATATAAAGCAGGTTGCTGAACTATCAACAGCATAAGATAGCTGCAGTACATCAACAACCAAAGAAAGAGTGTCCAAGCTGCCAAATAAACCTCCCTATAGAAGAGATGAAGGGCTTAGAATAGGAACCATCAAGTACAAAAGCAAAATACCTTGTCAAAAATACAACAACTATGACCCACCATCATGGTATCATCACCAAAGAAATGGGGTACCACCATGGAAGAGGCAGAGAATTAATTCAATAGGCAGTAAACACAGCACATACCAGATCTGAATAGTAAAGAGGTTGAATAGTGATGACAACCTGCAAAAAAGTGTGGATAGAAACACAAGCTACCAGGATTAAGTCTGGCCTGAAAAGTGACCAAAGACTAGTGGAAGTCCATCACTTCAAAGGAAACAAGAGCATAATAGGAGAACTGATCATAATCTTCAGTCTCCAGAGCCAGGATGCACCTACAATCCGGAACAATGAAACAAATATAGCTGGTGGAAGAAGTCTGTGAGTGAGATGAAGTGATACATGAATTTGTGTTTTTCATGTTGAGGTGGGTGGATGGTTGAGCATAGCTGCTTGGATGCATTGTGTTCATGATGCTCCAAAGTATATTCTTGGCACTATCCAGACCTAGGTGTTGAACTCCTACAGTAGTCCAGCAATATATCTTGGCCTCACGAATAAACCATGGTCTCATAAATAGACCATATGAATAAGCCCCTAAGACACACAGAAGTTTAGCAGGGTTGGCACAGGGCCAAATATTTTTTATTCTGGCTCCTACTCTTATATGAATGATCTCCCTAGAGACAAAAGAGATAATGCTTAAAAATGAATTTTTTGTGACATCATGGGGCATTGTGAACTGGTATTTTACATGGACATCTGCTTATTCTGACATTAAAGGCTACAGTTCATGTATTCAGTTTTCCCAGCTCAAGCATTTCATCAGCAACTCTAAAACCAGTAGAGACACAATAATGTGAAATGACATGTATATAGTGTGGAATAAAATTGTACTTCCAGATGATTTCATCCCAACATTATTGGAAGATAATGACACAGACATGTTGTTTCATGAATATATTTTCCCCTTCCACCTAAAGTGACTGATTGAAGTAAAACAGACATACATAAAAGAAAACAACTTTTCAATAATCTTATAAAAAAAGAAAAATGTTTACATTTAAAAGAAAATAATGAATGATTCAGAGTTGAAAGAAAAAAAGATAAATCTTCATCTTTGATTTTTATAAATTTTAAGTCATGAAATAAATACATCTTTAAGCATTTAAAACTGGTATTTATCAAAATATTATATTTTTATTTTTGAAACGATGTTGTTGCATGCAAAGTGTAATAATCACTTGAGGCAAGATTTATCAAATTGAAAAAAAAAAGCATTATTTCCCTAATTCCTCATCTGTTTAAGCTAAAACTAAATGATCCAATCATCAAGAAGAGAAAAACACATTGGCTTAAATGAAATCTTTTTGGCAAATCAGATATAGTGGAGTCATGCTAGATTAATCCAGAGACTTGATCAGAGTACAAATACTGGAGTTTGAAGCTCAAAAGGAGATCTATTTACGTGTTGTTTATCTGTTTAGTTGCCAAGTGGTTTTAGTGCAGAGTCATCTTTGGAATAATTGTATTTATGGCCACACAGGTCATCCTTGCTAAGAAATCTAGTTTTACTAAGTATGAACCTGACAATTGGTGGATATTGAAAAAAAAATATTAATATGGGAAGCATAAGGATGATAGGCTAATCAGTAATAGCTTTCTCTCTTTATCTGCAGCCATGAATCTTCAAGTAATGCCTGGATAAATACACAGGGAAATTAAATAATTAGCTTAAATAAACCAACCCCTTTTGAAATACAATAGTGACCTGTAGTGGATGACCACACCAGATAAAAATGAAGGTAAAGATTTTATGAACTATTAAATACTTATATGTTTATAATCAAAATACATCTTTCTTGAAATAAAACATGAATGATTATATTTTTATATGCAAAATACATCTGTATTAAAATAAATCATAAATACTTAGATGTCTATAATCAAAATGCATCTTTCTTGAAATAAGTCATGAATACTTATATTTTTATAAACAAGCTATGTCTATATTGAAATAAAGCATAAATACTTATATCTTATCTGCAAAATATGTCTGTAATGAAATAAATCATAAATACTTATGTGTTGATTATCAAAATACATCTTTATTTGAATAAATCATGAATACATATATTTTTATATACAAAGTACACCTTTAATAAAATAAATCATAAAGGATTATATTTTACATACAGAATATGCCATTGTTAGAATAAATAATGAATACTTATGTTTTAGACACATGCTATGTCTGTGTCAAAATAAATCTCAAGTACTTATATGTTCATAACCAAAACATCTTTAATGAAATAAACCATAAAATAATTATCTTTTTATAGGCAAAATATGTTTTGTTGAAATAAAGAACAAATATTTATATCTTATCTGCAAAATACATTTGTATTGAAATAGATCATAAATACTTATATGTTTATAATCAAAATGCATCTTTTTTTAAATAAGTCATGAATACTTATATTTTTATAAGCAAGCTATGTCTGTATTGAAATAAAGACTAAATACTTATATGTTTATAATCAAAATACATCTTTAATTGAATAAATAATAAATGATTATATTTTATATATAAAATACATCTTTGTTGGAATAAATCATGAATACTTATATTTTTAGATGCAAACTATGTCTGTATCAAAATAAATCCCAAATACTTACATGTTTGTAATCAAAACATCTCTAATGGAATAAATCATAAATGATTATATGTTAAACAAAATATGTCTGCACTAGTATAAATCATATATATATATATATATCAATCGGAATAAAATCTAAACACTACATAATTAAAATACACCTATAGATGGTGGAATAATAAATGTTATGTATAAAGCATAGTTATACTGCACAAAAATGATTTATTTGTCAAGCGAATGTTATATATATTTAATCATGTAGCAGTCTATATTGGAAATTTTTGCACCCTGCTCAGACAAACAGCAAAGTTATAAAGAATGGACAATCCAGTATATTATATGCAGAAACTTTTGTCATTGAAATGAACATGCAAACATGGTTGTAATCAATGTGACATCTTTCAGTATTGAGACAGTTTTCTTTGATGTATATATGCTCTTATATAAAATTATGTATCAAAAATCCAGACACTGCCATGTAAAAAAAACAAAGAATTTACAAAATGTAACTTCCATGTAAAAATTTTCTTGAGATAATAAAGTGCCTTTTGAAACATAATTAGGATTTGTCAAACATACAATTTTATTATTTGATATGATATAAAATATTAATAAGTTATGGATCTATAAAACTAAAAAATTCCATACATATGATTGGTCAATGTTTGTATCATAATAAAGTATGCATATTAATGCCATTGTTTATTAAATATGTATTAACATTTATTAATCAATAAAAATATTATGAATAATAATATAGAAGGATGGCCCATGGATTTCTAATCTCAGCTACTATATGTGACATATGTTGGCATATTTTGTGAAGAATATTTTGAAACAGTTTTTTTCTTCTTCTCAATTAGGTATTAAAACAAAGCAAAACTCTCTATACAGTAGTGCCATCTTGGGCCAACAAGAGCAATCAATGGATGCCAGAAGACTTGTGCATAAAATCCCTATCTAGTGCCTCAGATCCAAGGCTCCTCACTGACGAAGGCCACAAGCCAGAAACTAGTCTGGGGATATTGGATGAATAGGCACTAGATTGGGATTTTATGCACAAGCCTTCTGGCATCCATTGATTGCTCTTGTTGGCACAAGATGGCACTACTGTATAGAGAGTTTTACTTTGTTTTGAATTGTTTAATAACAATTATGTGCTAGTATGAGATAGTGATGTTTAGGTATTAAAACTTATTTTAGATATAATGATAATATGTTTATTGTTGGATAACCCTTCATAGTTAAAGATCTTGTTAAATTAAATAAAATTAATGGATAAAATAGATTTCTATTCCTGAAAATAATAGATTTATATTAATGGAATGAAAATAATAAAATTAATTTTAAAATGTTTATAAGACTTTTGCCAATTAGAAGATTTATTTTATCAAAGTTTTCATTATATATAATTTGTCTGAATTTTAGAACATTTTTATTAAAAATAAAATATTACATAAACTTAATTATAATTACTTTGGCAACATTAAAATTTATGTTAATGAATTATTGAACACAGCATTTAAAGAAAGACAATTTGCATATATTAAAAACATAAGTTTACATATAGATTAAGAAAACATGGATTTCATTACTTCTATATCAGCTATTTTTTTTTATCAATTTAATATTTTATTTAATGTAGTAAATACTGGTAGATTAATTATTAATGGAAAGAATACTTGTTGACAAAATCAATGTGTCATGTATAAAATGGTATGTAAGTATTGGTCAAGTTATATAAAGGAGTCAAAATAATTATTAAAAAAGAATTCATGAGCTTAAAACTGATGTTATTTTAAGTCTAGACTTCAATCTATGTTTGCCAAATATTCTGTTATTTGTAAAGGAAGTTTTTATTTTGATAATGTGTTTGTTTATAGCGTTCAGAAAATGATTTATTTGAATATATATATATTATAAGTATGTAGATTATTTATTTATTTAAAAAAATATATATAATTGAATATATATAAAAAATGGAAATATCTTTAAAGATAAAATATAATGTTAAATGATTTTAATGATATTTTGTCTATTATATTTTAATTGTAAATGCTTTTGCCAATAAATTAATTATAACCATAATTTATTTATTTACATATTAGTATCTTGTATTAAAGAGTGTTTTGTGATATTTTATATATCTTTAATTAAAAATTGTGCATTCACTTATGAGTATTTATGTGATATTTGAATGCTTAGAGGAAGCTAATATATATGCATACTTTTCTTAAATCAAAATCAATACAAAATAATTTACCTCAAATTGTGATTTCTTCACTTACATTTCAGGTAGATAAATGAAAAAAAAAAACTTTATTAGAGTTGTTTTTTATATAAATTAATATTATATTTTATTTCAACTTACCTTTTTTTACAATGTCCACTTTTATTTGTTTATGAATCATATCCTGGCGAGCTACATAATATCCATGTTCTACTTCCTCAATTTTATCTATTTCAATAATTATGGTGTTATTAATTAATTTAACTTGGAAGTGCTTATTCCTTTGAACCACATTTGAAATCTTTATGTTTTCATAAAATTTTACGTCACAATCTTTTGTTCTTAATATGGTGATTGGCGTTTTATATTCAAAGTTCTTAACATCAAAAGGTATTTGCAGACTGTGTCCTTCTTTGCCAATAATAGTTAAAATTGGCTCTAAAAAATTAGAATAATTTTAATTTAATATACTATATAAGATAATATATTTATATACGTAAAAACATTTCAATTCTGTAAATAAATGGCAAAATTTTATGCATAATAAGCTTACATTGATAAGTATAGTAGTAGAATTGGAATCAAAAGGTCAAACTCCATGTTTTAAAAATTGTCATTTGAGCATTATGTGATTTTCTAAGCAATAAACCATTCAACTGTTTTATGTAGGTTTGATACTGAAACATGTTCCTTTTGAGTTATTTGATTTTCTATAACTTAATATTTTTAATACAGAGTCATTAGGTATTTTTAATAACCTTATTAAACATTCCATAATAATCATTAACAGTTAATAATTAAAATATAATGAAATATGAAAATTGTTCAGAATGTTAATCTTCCCTAATCATCTTAAATAATATTTTGTTTAAATCGCATGTTGTTATTAAATTAGTAATGACTGGAAGGTTGCTATTCCTCCACATGTACCTTACTATTATTTTCAGTCAGCCAATAGCTGTTAAAACAGTGGTCTGAGGAGCATTCAGGCCTAGACACATGACAGAGATTTTTTTGACAAGAAAAGAATGATACCACTCTTCTCTTTTACTTAACTTTTATATATATAAGCCAGTCTTAAGCTCCTCAGACTGCTGTTTTAACAGCTATTGGCTGTCTGAAAGTAATAGTAAGGTGCATGTGGAAGAATAGCAACCTTGCAGTCATTACTAATTTAATAACAACATGCAATTTAAACAAAATATTATTTACATACATTGCTGATAACTTATATTAACATCTAGAAAATTGCAGTGTAGTAAATCTAAGATTTCATGCTGTAATATCATAAATTAATAACTCAGTGAGTAATAAATGTATATGTTTATATATTCATGCTTTCAAGCCAAGATGCTTAAGACTGGCTTATATATATAAAAGCTAAGTAAAAGAGAAGAGTGGTATCATTCTTTTCTTGTCAAAAAATCTCTGTCATGTGTCTAGGCCTGATCGCTCCTCAGACCGCTGTTTTAACAGCTATTAGATGTCTGAAAGTAATAGTAAGGCACATGTGGAAAAATAGCAACCTTCCAGTCATTCCTAATCATCATACAAAATTAAAGTGATAAATCTTGAAGTGTTTATCTAATCCCAGAATGATGTGTAGTGTATAAATTTCAATGACAGAAGTTTTTTAATTCCTTTTATCATAAAATCATTTTATTTAAAAGCATCATTTACACAGATACTGAAAATCAATATTTATTTCATTGCATGAGATTCCACTGATAATTCTTATTACTCAAACAATCATATATTATTTAATGCTATTGGTGAGTCATTCTGTTTTATTATTGTACTCTTGTGTCAAACATATGGAATTTTATAAGAGATTTTATTAAACTTATCATGAAATATTAGAATACATCTTTACTCTGATTAGCAATGAACCTTTGTCATAATTCCCTATAGCAGTTATCATCAATTTGTACCCACTATTTTTATTTATAATCAATTATTCACTCTTGTGATCTTTAAAAAATTGTGGATCTTTTTTTAATAAAGAATCACCATTTTTTTAATGGTGACCATTTTGTGATTTGATGTCATCATAGGATAGTGACTTCATTAAAGCTATGTCATTCAAATTTACAGTGCAATACAAAGTTTATTTATTATACTGTATACAATATTATGATTTAATTATAGAATTGAAATACAATTAATGTATTTTATAGAATTTTAATCTAATGTCTTTGCAAAACAATCTGTGCATTTATTTATAATATATTCAAAGTAAAAAAGATTTTCAACAAAAATGATTACAAAGACAAAAAAAAAACAAATGTTAGATTTATTTAGTACAATTAAAAATATACTTTGTCATATATAACAGCAAAATTCATTTATATTAAATTTTAAAATGGGTATATTAGCTATAATATATTCATTCAATCAATTTTATAGATTAAAATGCTTATGAACATTATTATGCTTGTGGCAAAATTATGATTATCATATTTATAAAATAAAGTCATCAGAGTTGTAAGCTATTCTGAAAAAAATGATATTGAAGATTATGGACTTGATAATCAATTTTATATGATTAAAAGTTGCTAAACTTAAATTTAAAATATTTTATTTGCTTAATATTAAAACAATAATCTCATAATTTGTTTATGACATTTTCAAAATAATAACACTTTTAGATATAGCACCAGCAAAAAAAAAATTATCATTTATATAATTAAAACTACAATAATCAACTATTTATTGCATTTCTTTCTGCAATTTTTATTTAATTTTGACTGCATTGGTTGAAAATAAAAATATTCATTAAAAATAATAATAATGCTGCTAAAAGAATTTTAATATTTCATTGGTTAAATATTACAAAAATAAAAAAGGTTTGACAACCGAACATGAAATACAGCAAAAATAAATTTTAAACTATACATTTGTGTTAATTTTTAAAAAAAAAAATATGGCATTATAGTTAGTTTTTTTTACATGCTTTATTTTGATTTAATAATGTATGATTTAAGAAATATTTTCTGATTACATAAAAAGCAAAATGGTTGATAGTCATTAATATATATATATATATTGTTTTTTTTTAAACTTCACTACAAAAATGCAATTAAAACAATATATATATATAATACAGTTTTCACTTTCAACCTCTATTGTTTTAATTGCATTTTTGTAGTGAAGTTTAAAAAAAAAACAATTATTTTTGCCTCATGTCAATTCATTATAATTGCTTACCTTTATATGAGATTTTGATTTATAATGGATTTTGGAGAATCAATTGAGCTCACTGTCTTAATTAAAGATATATATTTAAAATACATTACATACGTATTACCTATAAATCAATTACCCTAAATTTAATCTTTTCACAATTCTAAAGACTCTTATAAATTATTTACTGATGAAGCTACTGGAATAAAAATAAAGTATTAAATACATTTAAAAATTGCATATGATACCCTATTTTTTTAATATTTCTTATTTTTGGATTTATTAAAAATATATTTTAAAATTATAGTAAAGTAAGTAATTATACATTGGAAATTATAAACATTACAAGCATAAAGCTAAACTAGTCAATTAATAATTAAAATTATCCCAAATCCAAAACTTTTTTTGGTTAATATGGTTGAGTTTTGGATTTGGTGTAATTTTAATTATTGGGAATTATTTATATTTTAGTGTTGTTTACAAGAAATAATGATATTATATTGTAATAACTTGTCTTAAATCCACTCTCTCCAATCTCAAATAAAAGCAGCAAAATAAATATGAAATAAGTTTTTCCAATTTTTAAATTAACAATCTTTGAGTGTGTGTGTGTGTGTGTGCTTGTTAAAAGTGAAATTGTTTGTAAATATTAATCCCAAGTCTTTATGGCCAGTAGATTTTATTTTATGACTATCAATATAGTAATGACTTAATACTATCATTATTTTTTTTAAATATGACATGATATTGCATTTCATATTATTTGCCTTACTGTAATTATAAAATATATTGATATAATTCTGTAAAATTTTAACATTTTTACTTTTGATTTCCAGAAAAATTTTAATATCATTTGCATAACATTTTTTTTCTGGAATAAGTTTTATTTAATCTGATACATATTGGCAAAATGTATTGGACTTAATATACTATCTTGTGGAAGCCAAATAAAAATAGTTGATTCTTCATTGTTATAAAAAACATACTTATTGTTTTTTGTCAAAAATGATCTATGTAAAAAATTATTACATTAGTTGAAAGTGCAATTTTCTTTGCTTTTCTAAAAAATAATTTATGATCAACTCTATCAAAAGCTTTCACCATATCAAAATAGATTACTTTTAGTTGACTTCTTATTTCAATAGCTTTATTAATGGCATCAGATATCTAAGCCAAACTTGTTTCAGTTGATCTTCCTGGAAAAAAATTCATGAAGAGATCAAAGAGAAATATTTTTAGAGTTATTCAGTAAATTGATTTGTCAAAAAAATTGTAATAGTATTGATAATAAAGAAATAGGTCAGGTTCCTGGTTTCTATAAGGGACTCACTTTAACAGTTTTCCAAGAATTAGGAAATTTTTCTGTTTTAGAGACAAATTAAACACATATAGCACAACTAGGACCAAATATTCAATGCATTCTTTATAAATGGTTTTTTATCTTTTTAATTGTTTTGCTGAATAGTACACTTCATCCAGATTAAATTTTGATATATTTATATTATTTGATATAGTAAATGGATATTCCAACTTTAAACTACTATTTAGATTATACTGGGTTAGAAAATAAGACAAAATCATTTAAATTTATATTTTTGTACAAGTGCTGAATATTTTAAAAGTATATTGAGTCTTTAGCATCTTCCAGAATTGTATAGGACCTCTATATATGCCATTTTGTGCAATTTTGATATATTTTTGAAAGTTGTTTTTTCATGAATTTGTAGTACCACTTATATAATTTTTATAATTATTTAGATATAAAATGCATCTGTATTGCTTATATAAGCTATGATATAACTTCTCCTTTTTATATATCGAATCAATTTCATAAAGAACCATTTTGGAAATTTAGAATTTGTACTAAATCTGTCAACAATATTTGAAGTATTTGATGAAATATCTTAGTAACTAGGATTTACATTTATAAATTTTATCCCAAGCTGTATATTTAATAATTTCATATAAGTTGTAATAATCTACTTGTGTATAGCATATTTTGTATAAAAATTTAATCTTTTTAAATCTAGCTATTGAAGACAACTTTAATTCTAGTATGTTCTTCCACAAATTCAAAACATACTATTAATTTGTTGAAGACTTAAAAATATAATAAATTGATTTAGATCAATGAATTTGGTGTGTTTTTTTCATTAGTTTATTGATGATAAGCAATGTTAACATTTTTTAAAAGAATAAACTGATGTTTGTATTATATAAAATATGTTTTTAGAATTTCAGTTTTCTCTTATTCATTCATTGATATATTCAGTAATATATATAAATACCAAATAAAGGCTTCGATTTTCCAGATCTAATTTAATCCATACCGATTCAAAAATCGTATTTTAATAAATGTCACCATGTGTAATATTATTTTCAAAACTGTTAGTAGATTATCTCCTCTTGACACAAAGATACCAATAATAATTAAAATGATATAATAAAAATAATTTGTTTCAATTTATTTAAATCAATGTATTCTAGAGGTGTATATAAAAAGCTTAATTACTGGACATATAAATAAAAAAAAAAGTAAAATAAAATAGTATTATATATAAGAATACTAAAATATATTACAATCGTTTATATATATTGAATGCACTTTTATTTCTTTTACAGTTAAATGATGACTATCAACATTAAAAGACTAAATAAGGATGAATCTCTTAAATAATTAGTTCTAAATTTTGCAATGTAAAAAGTTTTACCATGTTTCAAATGCATGTCAAAAATGCTCTAAGGTATTTCACTAATGCAGTTTATTATAATGATTTGTCTTTTTATTATTTTTACAAAAAAAAATTACATTTCTTAACACCTTTAAAAAAACAAAAGGAAAATTATATATTGGCCCAAACTTTCCACAATAATAAACTGTAAATTTTATATGACTGCATCAAAGACTCGATTATAAGAGTGATTGTCAGAGTTCCAAACAATACTACCATAGTTTAGAATTGGTAATACGAAAGATGTAAAAATATGTTCATGAGTTTCTATTTTATGGAATCTTACTTCCTAAAGAGGAAATTCACAATTTTAAATGCTTTAGAACATAAATAATGTGCATGACTTGAGGAACATAATTTACAATCTAAATCTTATTGAAATCATTACTATAATGGTCTGGGTTTTCCATCAGAAGAGGGAAAAATGCATCTAACTATGGTCAGACCTAGGGTCTTTGGGTAAGGTGCTGCTAATGATGCAATGAAGTAACTAACCAGTGATTACATCTACCTCCAGTGGGATAGCTCTAGGTTTACTCATTAAATTCAGACCCAATTTAGGCCAGTTCATCCATTCATCAATCCTCTTTAGGATTCTATTATGCCTCAGAATTCAAACCCATGGAGAATGTTGCCCTCGTCTTCCTTCAGGGATGAATTTATTCTAGACAGCAACCACTGCATCACAATGTGGATTCCAATTGAGTGCAAGACTCACCTAACCATAGTATTGTATTATGATGTAAAAGAAAGTGTTATAAGGATGTATATACATCCGGTTATGAATTGATAGATGGATGGATAAATAATTCTGACAAACTAGAAATCATTTAATGAAAATCAACTGAACAAAATTTTGACTAACAAAATGAAAATTCCAATGTCTTTTAACATGATAAAGGAAATAATAATATATATGTACATGTGTGTGCATCTAATATGTATCTCTATCATATTGACAAATAAACAAATTTATTAACCCAACCCTTTCCACAATAGATATATATACTGAAAAACTAAAGATATTTACAAAGTAAAAAAGATATAACAAAAGAAAAAATATTAGTTCATCACTATAGAATGTGAAACTAGGTGACTATTTACACTATTATTTACAGATGTATGCATTAGCTCCATAGTTTATTTCCAATGGTAGCAATTTGGTTCACTTTGTGGTACCCCCTTGACTATGTACAAGTTTCTTACAATATATAAAAAAGAACATTCACTCAAAATTTGTCATTCATACTTAAAAAACAAATATAAACATCATTAGTTAATAAAAAAAAATAAACAAACTCTGTCCTGTAGCATATGTATGGCGTAATATAGAACAATATCAAATAAAACCTTACCTCATTCTATATTGCTTAAAGATGATGATCCTAGTGTCAAGCCATTATGCAAGGGGGGCTAATCTAAATTTTATTCAATAAAATAATGTTGAACTTAATCTTCCCTTCTGTGCTTCCTCAATTCTAGCTACAATAGAGTGTTCCAAGTAGTAAGTATTTTAGTTTCCAGATGTGTTAGTGAAGTGAAAACAAAACTCTACAAATGTATATATTCTCAAATTATTCAGAATAGAGTATGTTCCAGTCATCCTTCCTCGGCAAGTAATGCATTGCTCATGGGAAATCCTTATGAACTTGTGTGCACTGATGAGATTTTTTTCTTCATGTTGTTATTTCATTCTATATCCATTCTGAGATTTGAGACAGGTAATTGATGTTTAAGCAGAAATTATATATATCATCTCCTATCGTTGAGGCTAACAACACTTTGGTCTCATGACAATATTAAATTGACCAGAATACATTATTCTGCAGTTTAAACAGTTTTATAAGAAATGAATTATTCCATTTTTATATAGATGCTGATAATCTATTTCTTGATTTTTATTTACATTCGAATAATTGCATAATCCTTTTATTTTAAATATCCATTTAAATCAGCTTGACTAAAACTTTTTTTTAATTATTAGCTGTAGTTTTTTAATGTTTCTATCATGATGATTAGACTAATAATTTGGACTGTTCAAATAAGTCATCCATATACTCTGATAAGCAAATATTTTATTTTTGGAAATTGGTATTGTACATCTTTTGTGTCTTTTTGAACAAAGTAAAAAGTTGATGGAAATCACCTGAATTCATTTTTATATTGCCCTCAATCCCCATTGTTTAGTAATCTTGCATTCCATTTCCTCTTTCGTCAATATATATATATATATATATATATATATTATTATTATTATTATTATTATTATTATTATTATTATTATTATTATTATGTGTGGCATATTCCATGTAGTGAAAAAGCTAAATTCTGACAATTCAGTTACAATGTCAAGTACCTTCCTCAAAGTGTCCTCTTTCTCAAATCATAAGAATATTCACACAGTTTACATACTTTTAAAAAAATTGGTGAAATATTTCCACTTCCTAAAGATAAAATTTCTTTGGAGTGTCATGGTGTATATGAAATTCGATGTAGGGTCTGTTCACATACATATATTGGACAGACTAATTATAGCATAAATATATATTGGACAGACTAATTATAGCATAAATATTAGAAAGGAAGAACACATTCTGAAAATCAGAGAAAAATCCAATTCATCAGCTATTTATTCTCATATAAAATTAACTAATCATTATATCAATTTTGAAAAAACTAATATTTTAGCAAAAATTGAACAATATGACCAGAGATTGCTATGAGAAGCTATAGAGATTTTAAAAGGCCCAAGAGCATAAATGATAGGTGTGATTTAAAAAAGATTAACAACATTTGGAAGAAGCTATTGGAAGAGAAAATAAATTTTAAAACTTTTCAACCAATAGAATTTAAATATGAGAAAAAAAGAAAATGATAAAAACGATTTTAAATCTCACATGCATTCTTATGATTTAAGAAAGAGGATGCTCTGAGGAAAATACTTGATATTGTATTGAAATGTCAGCATTTAGCTATTTCACTACACAGAATATCTCGCAAATAATAATATGACATTTTTATCCATGAAAATATTAGAATTAACACACACACACATATATATATATATATATATATACCTATTGTTACATGTGTCATACTGATTGACAACAAAATAAGATTACCTAATCAAATTGTATTTTCACCTTCCATATCTAGTTTCCTAGTGAATGGTTTGACATTAGATCATTATTATATATACAAAGTCTAAGTCTTGTCTAATGGCATGATATTGATGTTTAGTTCACTGTTTGTGTAAATATATATGTGGCTGATCTCTTGAGTTAAGATTTTATTTTTCTTTCCACTAAGGGAATTTAATTTATTAAGACATTTTTTAATATCACATTTGATGAAATAAACATTGGTTGAGCATTTATGTATATATGTGTGTTTACTATCTAAATAATAATAATACACATTCAACTATCCATTAACTAAATTTATTTTTTTAAGATAAGTTTAATTTAGCAAATAATGCACTATGAACCAAGGCTGGTTCCAATCTGATTGTAAGCTACCCTTACAACTCCCCTATGTTAAAATTTTAAGTTATGGCTAAAATTTTAACACTCATAAGTGTGTTGATGTCCCTCTAAAGTAGGGCTTATTTATATTGAATGAAGAGTTGTTACACCTATTTCTTGATTGCTTCATTTGTTCACAACTGATTTGGAACACTTTAATCATCTCTCTTATGACTAGGTCATATCATTTGTAGGGTGTTCTAGACTTATGGACTTTGATGGTTTTATAGTTGAGATTTACCTCTTAATGTGTCTCTGTTATAAATAGTATATAAGTTTATTTACTAACCTTCCTGCTCTTTTTGGAGACTTACTGTATTCATGAAGCATCTAGCTAAATCTTGGAGTATCCATCTATTGGTTATGGATTGACTCTTGTGTCTTAGTTAGTCCCAAAGTATCCCAGTTATTGCATTTGAGTCTTAACTGGAAAATATCCTCATCAAACTTAGTATCCCTAGTCATGTATTATTTTTTGCATCGATCACCTGTTATTTCTATTTTTCTTAGATATGATTTATATTGCCTTTAAACTTTGTTTGGTAGTTACTTATATTCTTTAGCTGTGTGATTAAAGCCAAAGTATGACTTTAGGATATGAGCATTATACTTGTCCCCAATCTCTTCTTCCTAGTTTATCCAAAATGTATTGGGACTTGTTTGCTTAATGATGGTATATGGCCCTTCATAAGTATTGTAGAACTTATAGTATTTATTTTTTATGGTCTACTTCAATGTGGAGTTTTGATCAGAACTTTATCTCCAACTTTAAATGTGTGGGAACTTTCTTGTATTTTGGTTCCTACAACTTACCATCATGGTGAGTTGTTTATTAGCCTATAGTATATCATTTCCTTTATCCATTGTGATTTGAGTAGCCATAGGTTTTTACTATAACTAAGACTAGTTAATGGATTTCACAGATGATTACTAAACAACTCTGGATCAATTTTAGACTATTAACTTTTTGTAGCTCTGCTTTTTGCTAGCCTACACCTCATGTGCAGTTAGGTGGTCATAGGCTGTGGTTTAGGGAATAGCATAGGTGAATCTATTTATGCCTTATCATCTTTGAACACTTTTTTGTCTGTGTCTGTGTTATTATGGATTATCTCCTTTTTTGGAATGACACAATATTATAGTTGGATTTATCCTTTTTGGGTCATCTGGTTCACAGGTCCTTAGTCACAATACTCGAGGTCCATTCTTGATATTAGCTTCTTAAGCAATATTACTTATAGACTTAATGAAGGGTAAGGGGCCTTCATAGATATTGCACAATTTGTGGAACCTGGGATCTTTCTGTTTATTGGGTTTTAGTGTGGTATTTTCTATCACAATTCAATGGCTTTCCATATT
Source organism: Epiperipatus broadwayi (assembly GCA_028023455.1). Lineage (NCBI taxonomy): Eukaryota > Metazoa > Onychophora > Udeonychophora > Euonychophora > Peripatidae > Epiperipatus > Epiperipatus broadwayi. The sequence continues at coordinate 437,697 of JAQFVV010012890.1, read as the reverse complement.
TTGATCATTTATATAGTGGAATGATTTGAGATGCCATACCAGGCATCTAAAATAGTCAGACCTATTGTCTGCATCTGACATTTCCAGAATGATGTATTGGTCATGTTAGTTTTCTCAAGGTAGTCATTTGAGATGTTAGTGATCCATCCTGAATTGTATTTGAAACATAATTTTGCACTTTGGTATTGGTTGACCATTTTATTTGGTTCTCTGAGAGCCATTTCCAAGCTGTTTATTACATTACCCTGCTTCTTCTTGTTAGTCATGACCATTCAATCATTCCCAGTCTGTTTTTATCAAAACTTCTGGTGTTTCTTGGCATAGCTGGGATTCAAAAGCCTTGAACCTTTCACTGATTGCTTCATTTAGTTGGCCAACATGGTCAAATATTTCATTAATATTTTTGACCATTTTTTCTAGGTTGTCATTGTCTGAAAGGTTTTCCATTTTACTTGCAGCTAGTTTGTCTTCTCAACATTTTATATTGTGGTTCATTAATTCAATGGCCTTACCATGTGCTGCAAGTGAAGTTGGTTCATTTTTGTTTGTATATCTTTAAATTCTTTTTTATTTTGTTCTTGATACTTCTCTTGGCCTATGTGCACTTTATTATTGAAATCTTCATGGCCTTAAGTCATTTTGCAGAACTTAAGCTCTGACTTGAAATAATTCCATCAAAAGTCTTTGAATGTTTCCTGGCATTATGTGTCCTTTTCTTCCATATCTCTCCTTACATCTACTAGTTTTCATCTCAATTCCGTGTTTTCTCTCCAAATATTATTGGCATTCAATGACAACAGTTTCATCCCAGCATATAGTTTACCTTCAATCCCTATCATTTCAGTTTTCAGATCCTCTTTCAAATTGGTCATATCTGCTTTCATGTCTACCTTCATACTATTCATTTTTCTATCCAAGTTGTTCATATTCATGTTCACTCTATTAGTAAGTTCTGATTTCATGCTATTCACATTTCCCTTCTTATCTTCTTTTGAGCTATTCATATGCATGTTCATTCTATTCACTTCTGCTTTAATGCTATTCACATCTTCCTTCAAATCTTCTTTCAAGCTGTTTATATTTTATGGCCATTCTATTAGTAAATGCTGTTTTCATTTTATTTATATCCTCCTTCAAATCCTCTTTCAAGCTGTTTATATTCATGTCCATTCTATTCATTTCTGCTTTCATGACTTCTACTAACCTTTTGAACATCTGCTCCATCACTGGCATCCCTCCTGTAAAATGTTACTTTGACTCTGGGTGCTTGAGTCATTTTATGGATAGTGGTCTCTCAAAGTTGAGAAGCTGTTTAGCACATTCCCTGTGTCTGTGATGCATGATATGTTTCTGTTATGGATCCCTGGGTCATTGTACAAATGTAAACTCTTCTCTACTGCTAAAAATAGTGCTCATCTCACTACCAATATCACTTGTAATTTCTTGTGAGACTTTCTCATTCATTCTTTTTAGTTTTCTTCCACTTCTAAGTATCATTAAAAAAATTCTTTTTTTTTGTTAAGTATAATACTACTTATTCTTTTATAGATATGAATAAAGATAATTCATGGGACCTCATGTTATCTCCTGCCATTTAGAACATATGTTTAACTTCTCTTTATATTTCTATGTTGGTGTATGTATTTCTTTTAATACCTAGCTTTTAGCCTGTCTGTTTTACTTATCTAACTCCTCTACTTTAGTTTAATTTTATTAGTTAACTATTTATTGATGGTCTCAGTTTGTCATAATATTTCCATCCATCAATCCATATCTGACATTTCATATGAAGTTTCCCTTCTTGTTTAGATGCATTAGCTAGTTGTTGCTCAAGTAAATTCATAAAGATGAATAAGTTCCCCCCAAAAATGTTTTACATTCCAATAGCTGGATGTCCCTCAAAACTTATGTTTCATGCCCATAAAGTATGAGTGCCAAAATGTAACAGTCGTGGTTTTTCACCAGAAAAGGTGAAATGCATCTCACTATGATCACACCTTGTGTCTGTGAATGGGATTCTGCAAAAGACATGACAAAGTAACTAACTAAGGATTATGTTTATCTCTACTGGTCTAGCTCTATGTTTATATAAAAATTCATACACAATTTAGGTTAATACATCCATTCCTAACCCTTCTTTTGGATTTTATTATGCCTCAGAATTGAAACCCAGGGAGAATGTTGCCCTTGGTCCTCTTCATGATTAAAATTATTCTACACAGCAACTACTGCATTGAAGTGTGAATTCCAATTGAGTGTAAGACTCATCTAACCATACTCTTGTATTATGATGTAAAAGAAAGGGTTATGTGTAGGTGTATATATATATATCCAGTTATGAATTGATGAATGGATGGATAAATAACTCTGAAAAACTAGAGACATTTCAATTAAACAAGATTTATTTGACTAACAAAATGAAAATTCCAAAGTCCTTTAACACAATCCTAAAGTAATATATATATATATATATATATATATAAAATTAAGAGCGTGCTAATAGCTCTAAACAAGCTTTTTTTTTTATTTATGATAAATGCTACTACAAGAGAAGGCATTCAAATCATTTTTATCTTGGATTGTCCCCATCCCCAGACCGGTTTCGACCTATGGGTCTCTTCAGTGCTATTGTGGCTTTGGCTAAATTAAAGAGCTAAGCCTACTAATATATGGAGTATCTGAATTAAGTTCAGGCCCATATGATTTTTTCAGTTGGAGAACTGACTTTAAAGACATGTAGATGTCTAAAAGTTTCAGATCTTCTTCTAACAATTATCTTTTAGATAAATGCTTTGCTTGAGTTGGTTTTTTAGATCTAATGTCCCAACTCCTCACTGAAGAGACCCATAGGTCGAAACCGGTCTGGGGATGGGGACAATCCAAGATAAAAATGATTTGAATGCCTTCTCTTGTAGTAGCATTTATCATAAATAAAAAAAAAGCTTGTTTAGAGCTATTAGCACGCTCTTAATTTTACATATTTGTAAGTGCAAGCTATATATAAGTCATGTGACATCTGACTTGTTATTATTACTATATATATATATATATATATATATATATATCATCAACCATTATCAATCCACTGCAGGATGAATATCTCTCCAAGTTCAATCCATCTTTTCCTATATGTAGCTTCTCTTCTCCACATCACCCCTGCACACTTTCTTATTTCATCCATCCATCTCACATGTGGTCTCTTTCTGAGTCTTTTACAATCTTTTGGAATCCAGTTTAAACTTTCAATTGTCCATCTGTTTGTTCTCTTACCCATACATTGTGTTTTTGATCTCCTCTGGTTATTCCCAACATGTATCTCTCCATACTTCTTTGAGTGGTCTGAACTCTCCGTATCACTCTTCTATTAAGTGTCTAAGTCTCAGATCCATAAGTAAGAACTGGCAAAACAAATTTATTAAAAAACTTTCTTTTCAAACATATAGACATATTTCCTTTTAGTATCAAGTTATTTCTACCAAAAGCACTTCAACCAAGTTTAATCCTATGATTAATGTCATCCATTATGTTTCCATCTGTATTAATAATCTGACCAAGATATTTTTAACTGTTAACTTCTGCTAACTCATCATAATCAATCTTTATTTTCATATTTTGAGAAAATTTATTAAACATTACTTTAGTCTTTTTAACATTTATCTTTAGTCCTACTTTCATCTGATAACTCCTGCAACATTTCCTGTAGCCCTAAAGCATTATTTGCAAAAACAACTACATCATCTGCAAAATCTAAATGACCTAAATAATATTCATTTACTTTCACTCCTTCAGCTTCCGATTTTACTCCACAAAATACTTCTTGCAGCACTGCTGTAAAAAGTTTTGGAGATATGGAGTCACCCTGTCTTACACCCTTTTCAATGTTGATTTTCCTACTATCATTATATAATCTAATTGTTGCTGTTGCATTTTTATAAATATTCTTTAAAATATGACAATATCCTGGATCTACACATTGATGATCCAATGCTTTAATCACTAAAGAAATGTTTATAGAATCAAATGCCTTTTCATAATCTATAAATCCTAAGCATAATGGCAACTCATATTCATTTGTCCTTTTTATAACTTCCCTCAATATCTGGATATGATTTACTGTACTAAAACCACTTTTAAGTCCAGCTTGTTCTCTTGGTTGGTGGAATTCCAGTGTTTTCTGTAGACTAGTTGTAATAATCTTAATAAAAATTTTGTATAAAACTGATAAAAGACTGATAGGTCTGTAATTTCTAATATCTTCTTTATCATCTTTTTTAAATATTAATATTAATACTGCATTTTTCCAATCATCTGGTACATCTTTATCATTTAGACATTTGGTATATAACTTTGCTAAAAAAAATTCTATTTAGTAAAAATTTTGTATAAAACTGATAAAAGACTGATAGGTCTGTAATTTCTAATATCTTCTTTATCACTTTTTTAAATATTAATATTAATACTGCATTTTTCCAATCATCTGGTACATCTTTATCATTTAGACATTTGGTATATAACTTTGCTAAAAAAAATTCTATTTTTTCACCTGCTTCTTTTAATATATCAATTATAATTCCATCATTACCTGGTGCCTTCCCTTTCTTCATAAATTTAATTGCATGTCTCACTTCCTCATTCAAAATTCTGGGCCATTTGGAAGATATAATAGGTATAGGAGGTACTTATTCTTTATTACTATATAATTCTTGATAGAAGTCTTCTACAGATTTCATGGTCATCTCTCTTTTTAGTAATAATACCATCTTTTTTCTTATTGCAGATATAAAGTTCCTACCAATACCAAAATGTTGTTTTACACTCTTTAGACTTTTATTCTCTTCTACAGCTTTCCTTGCTAGGTCACAATTATACTTTCTTATATCATTTTCAACTCTTTTCCGCACCATTTTACAAAATTCAAGATATTCAATCCTTTTTAATGCATCATTGTTGTATATCATCATATTCCTTCTTTTCTTCATAAATTCTCTAGTTTCAGTAGAAATTTTATTGGTCAATTGCAGCTTCTTACCAGCTATCTTTGTTGCAGTTTTTAAAAGGTATCAGTTAATTTCCTATTAATGTCGTTCAAATCTGAATCATGTTCAAAATCTACTAATACTTGAAACCAATTTGTAAGTTCTAATTTAAATTCATTAGAATATTTCTGAAGATTAGCTATATCAACTGTAAATATTGTTTTTCTTAATAATTTTTGTCTTTCTAGTTTGGCATTAACATGTATCTTACATCTTACTAATTGATGATCACTTCCTGTGTTAAATTTATTAAGAACATTACAATTTTGAAATATGCATTTTCTGTTAATCAAAATATAATCCAATTCTACTGTACCTTTATTTGGATGCTTCCATGTCCATTTCCTCTTAACATTTTTCTCAAAAAAAGAATTCATAATATAAAGGTTTTCTTTTTCTGCAAACTCCACAATTCTATGTCCTCTCTCATTTCTATTACCATAACCAAAATTACCTATAGCATTTTTATCTTTCATTTGCTTACCAATTCTAGCATTAAAGTCTCCCATAACAATTTTAAAATGTTGTTTACTCTGATCAAAAGCCTTTTGTACATCCATATAAAAATCTTCTATAACTTCATCACTATAAAGACTTGTTGGGGCATAAACTTAAATTATCTGCATTTGGTATCTGCTATTAAGTTGTCAATCTAATCTTACCACTCTGTTCGATACACCATCAATCTCCACAATGTTATTCTTCCATTTTGTATTTATAAAGAATCCTACTCCACTTGTATTTTCAATATTTAAGCCTTTATAGTAGAGTATATGTCCACTTTTTAAATCAATTGTTTCTTCACCTTTTCTTTTAACTTTACAAAGTCCAATAATGTCCCATTTAATATAAGACAGTTCTTCTTCTAACTCTTGCAATCTTCTTTCATTTGAAAGTGATCTGCAGTCATAAATACCTAAATAAAATGTCATCATCAAATGGCAGCCTGAGTCCACAATCAGGGGATTCTTAGCACCCTCTGCCTTCAGCCACCAACTGCTGCCTTGGTTGGTGACTTTACAGTTTCCTGGGAATTAGGGCCATGATTTATTTTTGTCTGTCATAATTGTATATATTGTAAAAAATATTTTTAAACTCGGAGGTAAAAAGCCAATAAACTCACCACGCTGCCTAATGCATGTCGGTGAGCAGCCCATCCATGTTCATATACTATATGAATAATCACATAGTAATAACTGCTGCAACGACAAGAACATATGGAGTGGACATTAGGTATTTGACCTGCATGGTTCCTTTAAGGTCTCCAAGGGGAATCAAAGGGTCTCCTTTCAGTTAATAGCAAACTCCTATATTATATATATAATATAAATAAAATGTCAGTTAACTAAAATGGAAATTGTAATTATAATAAAATAATCAATTGAACAGTAATAAACTATTATAACAATTCTTAAATCTGCAGAACTACTTTTGATTAATTTATTAAATCTGCCTCAACTGCCATTAAATTAAAAAAAAAAGCTGAAGCAAATGTCATCAATTCAAATCCCATGAGTCTCATATTTTAATGTTAGAAGCCTATCTATTTATTAAATGCATTTTATTCCTATTTATAAAAATTGCCTTTTTAATTTTTCTTTTATTATGGTTTCTCTCTTCATGAAGAATTTTCACTTTCAAAGTCAAATTTAAATTTATATTTACATGTTTTTTCATGATCAAAGAAAACATAAGATAATAAATCACCATTATTGTTACCTTTTACATGCTTATATAACAATTCATGCTCCTTCAATCCTTTCTCAATACTGCACCTAGATTCACCTATATTTGATAGCATACAGTCACAAAAATTTGATATATGACATTATTGTTCTGCTTGACAGGTATGACATCCTTAAAATTATTGACTAATTTATTAATATTGTTTGGAACATAGAATTAAACATTAAACACATTCTTTTATATCCTTAAAAAATTTTACTTGTGGATTTGAAATAAATGGAATAGATATCGATTGCTGACTATTAATCTTCATTTTCTTTAAACCATTATAACTCTTTTTAAATTAACATAAAGTATTGCTTATTTGTTTCATTTTATAACCAACATCAAGCAATTCCTTGGCAAATATCTTAATATTTTTCAGTTTATAACTTTGGTAATGACATAATTTTTCATTACGAAACAAAAAAGATCTAAAACTTGCCATCTTATGCATAATTGGTACTTTTGATTTACAATTATATATCCCCTTTTTGCAATCGCTTGAATATTAATTTACAATTTAATATACTGTTATCTCTTGTAATAATTAAATCCAAATATTTAAATTTTTGTTCTGTTCCTTTTCAATGGTCCATTTCAAGCAATTCAATATATTTAATTCCTCTACAAGCAAATTTATAGTGTTAGTATTTCCACAAATAAAAACATCATCCACATATCTTTTGTAAGTGTTAATATCTTTAAAAATGTACGTATTTAAAATACCACTCTCATATGTAGACAACACAAAATTGCAAACTTGTGCAACTACAGGAAGACCCATAGGCCAACTTTTAGACATTTTATAATATCTACCTTCAAAAGATGCAACAATGTTATCATTAAAAAATTATAAAGAATCAACAATAAATTTTATTATATATTTACAAATACCTTTACTTTTTAATGTATGTTCAATTATTTTTATGGAATTCATTCTGTCAATAGAACCATACATTTCTGTTACATCCAATGAAGCAATAACACCATTCTCATTAATCACCAAATTTTTAATACTATTTACAAAGTCAAAAGATGAAGCAAGAGTATTTTCCCCAAATCCTAAAAAATCTTGTAAAAGCTTACCAATATATTTACAAGCATATATATTTTGAGTCAGGTTTAAGAAATTAACCAAAAGTACTTCTGCAAATTTAAGGATTGTTTATAATAGTTTATTACCATTCAATTGATTAATTTTATTATATATATATTGTGCCCTTATCTATAGGTTGTAATAAGGTAGAATGGTCAATTGCTAAAAAAATATTTAAAATTTTAAGATATGTTTGTATGATATTGATAATAGTAGGATCGATTAGATCTTATAGTACAATTTAAGGCTGAAAATACCTGGTATGTAAAAGTGTAATGGATTATTTTAAGGAAACAGTTAAATAAAGCTTAATTACATCCTTGCTTATGGTTGTAAAAGCTGGCCATATAAAATAATACAGCTATAAATAGTTAAAAGTATATTAATAATTCGAGTATGATATTTTAAAACTAATAAATTAAATAAATGCTATATGTAGTATTATAATTATAATTAATATTCAAATTTAATCTAATATATTTTAAAATAAACTGTGGGATGGTGAGAATTATATTTGGTTCTACATTTTTAAATTATTTTCCAAATTTTTATAAAATATATCAGTTTTGGTAATTTAGACCGAGACGTAAATTAAAAAATCATCTGATAAAGTTAGTAATCATGTGACTGTATATTATATACCTTCACACACACACGCTTGTTAGAATATAATAATAAAGTTTGTGAATTATGGAACTAAATGTAATTGCTGTCTATCATTGAAATGAATGTTGAAATATTAAATAGTTATTTTAAATGTTTAAATGATGTAATATTTAGGTAGTGTTTAAAAGTTGAATACAGTTAATAAAAAAATTAAATATTTTATTTAAATAAAAACAAGATAAATTAAATATTAATATTAAAATAGGTATTAAATATTGTTTTAATAATTGTTTTAAAGTTTAAATAATTTTGATAAAACTGTAATTGAGTTTAAAAATACTATTCTAAGTAATATTTAAGACATGACGTCATAAATTCTTTATTTTAAAAGGTTTAATCTATTATAAAACTAAAATGTGTAAATTTGTTCGCGCTAAAAAGTAATTAACCAATCAACGGAGGTATTTTAGCAGACGAAATATAAGAACTAGACGGAGCGGGGGAAAGTAATGTGTAAGTGAAGGAGGGAGTAACATATTTTTTTAGTTGTATAAGATCGTAAGCTAGAAAAGTGATATAATTTTAAATTTTTATATTTATTTTAAAAGTTTTTTAAATATAGTATTTTGAACTGCCTTTACATGGAGGGCTAATTTAAAAGTTTTCTTACCAGGAATTTTATTCAAGTTTAGCCAAAACCTTACAGTAAAATGGAAATACTACAGAAAACAGTATATAGAAGTTATGATAAAGGAAAAATATTTGTAAAGTGCCTTGATACAGCTTTATTTATGCTCAACCAGAAACTTATTATTGTAACTCAGAGGAATATAATTTGGACGCTATACGGAAAACTTAGAGAAGTTATTTGCCGTCAGGAAAAATTATGACGCACAAATTTATAAGGCTACTCTGAAGTTTTTTTTTATTCTTCTCTATGGAAAAATTAAGATACGTATATCATAAAGAAAAAATTATGTAAAAGTTATAACAGAGAAAGAATGTTTGTCCTTTTTAAAGGAGACATTACAAAGTATATAGTTACCAGAACTTTAAAAGAAAGGATAAATTACCGAATAATGATAGGAAAGAGTCATTATTTTTTAAAAAAAAAGAAAGAAAAAACTTTATCTAAGAAGAATTAAAATATTATAAAGTGTTCATTATAAAAACGCTTAATAAAGATAGAGATTAGGAAAATGGAAATTTAAATTACTTAATGAAAATGGATCCATGGAGATAGAAAAATTTACTGAATATTTAAATCAAAGTACCTAGAAGATGCATCGTAAAAGTCGCGCAGGAAAATATTAGCAGAAAATATTAGAAGAGAATATGTAGACGTTTTCTTTACGGGATTAATTGATATCATAATTAATAATTGTATTAAATATTATAAAAAACCAAGGATTGTCATCTATGAATATTTATTAAACAGAGCAATAATTGTTTTGCCTTAAAATTGAACAAGCAGGGAGAAGAACATTAAGTGACTGAAGAAGAAATAATAAACATTTTTTTTAGCTTTAATATTAACGGTTTTCAAGAAAGTTTGATAAAGAAATACAGTAAATATAGTTTAAATATTTTACTAATTTATTTTAGAATATAAAATGTTATGTGAGATTAGGGAAAACATATAAACATAAATTTAGTAATATTAAAATTTAAATATAATAACTTGATAAAATTATAGAAATATTGTTTAAAAATAAAATGTATGGATGTGAATCTTATATCTACAAGGATCAAATGGATGGTGAAGCCTATGGAATGCGATCGAGGAGATAAAGGTCGTTTGGTAATTTTAATAGTTATTTATAATGCATAATGTATTTTTTTAGATCATCTATTGACCTAAGAATGAAGTGTGAAAGTCTTAATTATATGTACACATTTTATACAACATTTTTAACATATAATGAGATAGGAGTAATTCGGAATATGCATGCAATAGTTTATTTGAAGTATATTAATAATATAATTTAACAGAACAATTGTGTGATTCTTTTGAACTTTCATATTTAAGTAGTTTGTATGACTAAATATACGGAGGAAAGTAGTAAGCAAGCTGTCTTATAGAACAGTGGAATAGTTTTAAAATAAATGAATTTTATTATTGTTAGTAATGCAGATATGTATTTGTCGATGTACAGTATAGAAAAATCTTGAGAAATAAGATCGGATAGTGACTTGGAAGTACTAGTGGAAAGGAAACCAAGATGATGTTTTTTTTTAAGAAATAGGAAAAATAAAGGATTTGGATCATATTTAGTTTTGTGTGATTTCAGTATAGTTAACTAAGCCCTATGACTGGACACATATAGTTTGGACAGTGTTTTTTGCAAATTTTTAAACTTTTGATGTTATAATAAAGCTGAAGAAATAGCTTTAGCATCGTTCCTATAATAGAGGTTGGTAGACAGGTAAAGGTCACTCCTCTATAGTGTCTTTTAATTCACTGTGCCATGATTGTCAAGGTATATGATGAGTAATATTCTAGTTGTATTTTGATCCTATGCATCTATCTTCGCTATCCTTATTTTGTGAATCTGCATCGGTCAGAAAGATATTTTCAAAGAAATAATGAATAAAATAGAACTGAAGATATATTATCGTTTATGTAAGAATAGTTTATTTGCTGGAATGTATAGAATTGTGTAACTTTAAAATTGAAAGTCCAAAATATCATAAAGAGAGAAAGAATCATATAATACATTGTAAAATTAATTCAGAAATGAATATAAGATTTTGAAAAGAAATCTAAACCAAGTATTTTTTAAAGTGATAATAAAATTTGAATGTTTTAAATAATATTTAGAAAATAAGTATTGCATATTTATTAAGAAAATAGTTCAATAATGTGTAATAAACATATACTTGTACATGGTATATTAATAGTTGTAATTATATCATCCGAAGTAAGGCTTGAATAAGAATATTAGGATTAATAAACATCGGATAATGAACAATAAAAACCTAATACAGAATGTAGAACAATGTTTTGACTTTGTAAGATTCCATACAACCAATATAAAACTAAAATTTGTTATTTTGTAGAATTTTACTACGAATGTAAATTTTGTAAAAAATATAAGTTTAATAATATTAGGGATGAAAAGTGTTTGTGATAATCATCTAAGAAATGCATTTTGTAATAAGCTAACCATAATAATAAATCAAGTAATAATACTGTATTTTCTTAAGCGTTAAAAAATAAGATTTAACTAGGAAAAGTAAATAATATTTTGATTTCATTTTATAAACTAATAAACTAAGTTGAGATATGAAAGTAAGGGATATCCAATGTATATAGTGTAAAAATATTGTTAATTTATTTATGTTGTTAATAAACTTTGTTTTAAATTTGTTTTAAAGTTTTGTGTCCGAGTTGTTATTTCTCCACATGGATGCATGAAATCACGATACATTTATAATTGAAACAGACATATAGATTTTGCACAAAAGGTAAACATAAAAGTGTTATAATAATTTTGAGAATTTATTGGTATGTTAAAATTAAAAGATCATAATTTTATATTATTTATTGGTCATAAGTCGATTGCCACAATATTACATTAAATTATACGCTAATGTTACCACATGTATTCTGTTGTCAGATTATTAAAATACTACCACGTACGTATTTATTTATTTCATTTAGGAAGAAATAAGATTATATTATATTATTATTGTTATTATTATTTTATTAGTATTAGTTGCTGTGTAGTAGATTATGACATAAAATTCCCTTTTCATATTTTACTACCGTAATTTTAAATCAGTTAGAATACAATTTATGAACCTGAGATTTTATTTTATTTTACTTCATTTTATTTAATTAAGCTAGATTCTTGTTATAAAAAAGATTAAGATATGATTATTATTTTAATCGTAGTGAATAGAGCTTAGAAAGTCGTAAGAATACTATGAGTTAGTTATTTGGTATAGTAAAAAGGGGGAATAGTGTTCTTATGCCATTGAGGTAGTATCGTGTGGATAATGGCTCAATGTAGTCTATCTCGGTATTGTCACTCCATGTCTCATGAAAATAGTAAATATTTGTTAATTCATTTTAAAAATTGAACCGTATTTGTATTTTAAAAAATTAGAGCTAGTAATCATTTTAATTAATGCTGAATATTTCATTTATTTATTTGTTAACTGAGCTAGAACCCGTAAATTCGTAATAAACAATAAATTTTGGGGTGAGGATGCGCGGGGGGAGGTTAGAATATATATATTGTATCCTCACTTCCAGGAAATACAATATATAATAAAATAAGACTAGCTCAGACAAATGGTTATGCTTGGCAAAAATACATCTATTCGATAATAAAGACATTCATACTATCTATTATTTAACTAGCTCTAACTAATAAAAAATAATAATATGATTCGGTTTATAAATTAAATAAATAAAATATTAATTAATCATGAGACAATGAAGTGAAGTACAAGTAGCAATTTAAATTACATTGAGTCAATATCCCACGATATCACCTCAATGGCATAAGAATACTACCACCCCCTCCCCTATTATTTCAAATAATAATAAATTCGTAGCATTCTTACTACTTTAAAATAATAATCAATTAAATATAATACTAATAAATAAATCCTAATTCCTTTATTTAAAATAATATAATTATCATAATCTCAGGTTCTTTAAACTAATTCTACTCAACTTATAATCTTCTGTAGTCAAGCATGATAAGGGATTTTATATCACTTTCAACTATACCTAACTAATAATAATAATAAATAATAAATAATAATCATCTTCAATGTATAATTTAATCTTATCTATTTTCCCATTACAGTAATTATCACTAATAATAATAATAATAATAATAATAATAATAATAATAATAATAATAATAATAATAATAATAATAATAATAATAATAATAATAATAATAATAATAATAATAATAATAAATAAATAAATAATTTAATATAATCTTTAGCTTTCATGTGGCATCTTAAATAGCATACGTGGGATAATCTGATAATCTAAAAATATGTGTCAACGAATAATATTATAATTCTGTGTAATAAATTATCTAATTAATTTATGACCATAATGATAATAATGTTAATGTAAATGAAATATCTGAAATAAATTATATTAAGTAACACAATAGTTATTCAAATAAATAATCTTATTCGTACTGTGCAAATATTATGTTTGGTTTATCTATCTTTTAGATCACAAAAATTTATAAAACAAATTTAACAAATTTTATTATAATAATTTAACAAAATAAGAATCTTGGATAATTACAGATTTCTTCATCTCGAAAAATAAAAAATAAAATAATAAAATCTAAGTACCTAAGCCTTCACTCTGACTTAAAATTTGCAATATTTTAAAAAATATTCATAATAATATTACCAATAATATTCATGGATACACTTATAGCTTAAAAATATATTGTCCAATTGAATTATATTATAATATGTTTCCATAAAACATATTCAAATTATGAAAAACATAAACTACAAAAGTAGCACTTATTTTAATACATGTCTATCAGTTTATGTTCAATTACTTAAATAACTTCTATCATGATAGTGCTGACATTATCAAATATATATATATATATATATATTTCAGTTCGTTATTAAATAAGTGGACCCAAATAAATAATATAATTAATATACTTTATACATCTTGCTTAGTATTACTTTCAATAAATATTCCTATGTGTTTGTTAATGCATATTCTAAACATAAAATAATATTTATAAAATATAATTACTTGCTCTCTTTTATGTTGTTTCTCTAAATGTATTATCCATTTAAAATATGCATTACATGTAAGTTAAAAATATTCAAAAATTATTCAAAAAGTTTTGTGAATAATTTTATTATCACTTCTATATTTTTATAAAAAAAAATAGTTTACTAAAATACGGAAATATTTATGATTCTTTATCCTTATTTTTAATTTTACTCTCAATCTCATTTGTATTTAATCCAACATAATTCAAAGCAAGAAAAACCTATTTATCCTCTTCCAAAATAACGATCCTTCATTTCCAAAAAATATTTATTATTCTCCCTCAAATACAGTTTTGTACAATGCAATATCTTAGAAATTTCGATAGCGATCAGATGCGTAGGTATGAAGAACAACCTAGAGTATTAACTCAATAGTATAAACATCTAAGATAGTCAACATGGCAACAGTGCAATAAAGAAAAGAGACATAACTTCTCTGTCTAATAACCTCCATTAAAAATAATGTCCAAGCTATTTATTCAGCTTTTTGGAACATTAATATTCAATACAAAAGAAAACACTGTCTATGGAAATATATACATTACAGGGCTTTTTTTTTTATCTGTATCTGCATAATTATTAAGATAATAAATTATTTCTATTCACCATCAAACCTACATCTAAGCATTCCTTTGGTTTCTTTTTAATACTACCAAGTCACTACCACTTTAAAATTTCTTTATAGATTTATCTATCTACATCGCCAAAATTCTCAAACATATTTCTAAAAAACAAATAAATAAAATTCACATATAAATTCAAGAACTTAGATTACTCAACAAGAAAAGTTTATTTCACTCTCAAAAATTCATCAATAAAAATACAAATGATTTGTACTGATGTACTAAGTCAATACATTAAACATTTTAAAATAGGGTTCTTTTACTAAAGATTCATACAAATTATATTCATCGTTGAATCATATTACGTTAGTAATACAAAATAAAAGTATGCATATTTTTTAAAAAATCT
Organism: Epiperipatus broadwayi; assembly: GCA_028023455.1. Taxonomy (NCBI): domain Eukaryota; kingdom Metazoa; phylum Onychophora; class Udeonychophora; order Euonychophora; family Peripatidae; genus Epiperipatus; species Epiperipatus broadwayi. The sequence goes on along the minus strand of JAQFVV010012890.1, from coordinate 422,472 downwards.
AACTCATATAAGTTATATGTGTACTTAATGTATTCACACATACCCATAAGTTCATATAATAATGCTATAATACTTTAAGCAATCTAAAGGAAAAAAAATACATCATAAAAAAAGAAATAATATTTAATAAGTTTTACCCATAGTGATAATTTTGCTAGTTGATCACTTTTAGACGTTTTCTTGGTCACATTTAATAAAATATTACATAATATAAGCATTTATTCAGCAACTATCATACTTAAAATATTTTTTAAGAAAAAAAAACTTTATAGAAAAAAATTAAGTATTCTTTATGGTAATTATAATAGTATATTAGTAAATATTTTTATATGTAATTTTCCTATCTACAATTATAATAATAAAACTTAATATTATTATTAGTTCATAAAATAATAAAACTATAGCTATGTAAAATTCCAGTCCATAATAAGAACTCATTTGTCCCTGGCACATGTTGCTACAACAATCATTGCTGTAACACTTGAAGACAACAACTTTCTCCCCCACATGATGCATGATCAGTTGATTAAAAAATGATGAAAAACAAAAAAATGAAATAAAAGGAAAGAAAGTTGACTTTTAAAATCTGGATTCATTCCTAAAAATAATAATTAATCTCTGCTTGAAAGTTTATAAAAATTATAGTCTTATATTTATATCTTTCAGAATAATGATTATTGAATATGATGTTAATTTATAAAATTTAAAATAATCCTGAAGAGTTTTCCTCATTTATTAGGATCTTGTATTGGGTTCTAATGTCTCTATTATAGCTATATTAGTTCAGGCATATTTATACAGAAATTGCACATTTTTATTCCATGGAAATTGTCATTTAATAATTTAATAAAGATAGCTTAAAGCTATTTCATCAGGATAAGTTTAATTTATCCAATGATTTTCTTCCTGATAATAATATTCCAATTATCGTTTTTTATATTATTAATAAATAAATGTGGTCATCTCTAATATTGATAGCTTGTCTTATAAAATATGTTTGCAGTAACTTTAATCTGTATTTTTCCATCATTTTGGAATAAAAGTTCAAAATAAATTCTTAAAGAATATTTTCTTTAAAAAAAAATGTTTACTGCAATTCCTGTTTTAAAATGATATATTTTAAAAAAAAATTGAAAATTAAAAGTCTTTACCATATTGGTTTGCAGGTTTTTTAGATAAAGCTATCTTTTTTCATAATAAAATGCATTTATCTTTAATTTCCCACAAACTTTTTCATTTAATTCTCTATACAATGTCCAAAATATTAATATGACCAATATTATATTTTCCTTCATTGATAACTTAAAAATATATTTCCAATTAAGGACTGTACCTCCATTTTTTCTTTACACAGGTATACAATTACTTTTGATATGAATTTCATAGCTATTGTGATGCTAATTAAGTTTTAATAAAACACTGGATATGGAATCTTGGTTGCTCTAACAGTGCATGATTTAAACTTGATAAATTTATAGTTTTTAATACTCTCTTTTTTTAAATAATTCCAATTAGTACACTATACAATACTTTACTATTTAAAAAAAATATTAAGAGAGCTATTATAGCACTGAATTGACTGATTAAAATATACTTGACTGACTAAAACCCAATTGACTGATAAAAAGTACACACAGAAACAAGTGAACATCTGCTTTTATACCAAAATAAATTGATGATTGGATTGGCTGATTAGACTTGAGCTGACTATCTAATTTACATATTATTTTTAAGATTGCACAATTAAAATTAAAAATAAAAATTATGACTCATCAATCAAATATTAATTGTTACATTATTTAATTTTAAACTATTTTTTACATTTTATTTAAACAAATCAAATATTTTAAAATAGCATTTTACAAATAATATTTTATTAATTCATCCCACATTTATTTTTAATGTATCTATTTTTTAAAAATCAAAGTTGTACCAACTGCATTCATTTTAAAACCCTAATTAAATATTTTATGACAACTAATTTTTATCTTGTGGTAAACAAATAAATGTTTTCAATTTTATAGTACAATTTTAAAGCAATTTTGAAACTTTTTTAACAAGAAAACTTGTAAGCACACAAGTAAGAATACTTACAAGTCACATGACTCAAAACTCAGACAAAATGTAACAAATTTTTGTCTGGTAACAAAAATAAATATTTAATTGCAAAAAATATTATATTAAAAAAATAGTAATATAATAACAGAATTTAGAATAATAAGTTTGATACTATAAAACCAAATACATTTGTCCCCACAAAATATTACATTTTTAAATAAATAATTTTTAATACAACTATTAAGTATAATTTTCATTTAAAAATATACAGTTTATTTAATTGTAAGGTTTACTTTTAACATTCAGCTTTAAACACTTATTTAAAGAACTTATTAATGTACTATTTTATTATGGCCAGTTTTCCCAACCATACAAACTTACACTATTTAGCTTTACTTAACTATTTATAATATATTATTATAGTTTTATGCATTTAATATTCCCTTTTACTTTAACAAAGCTTTTTAAAAACATTATCAACATAACATAGTAGTCATACCAAATAATATATATCTTTAATTTAAAAATTTTTTAAAATTGACTAAATGAATTTATCTAGACCTAAACAAAAGGGTAATATATATATATATATATATATTGTACCCTTACTTCTCGATGTATAATATAATTTGAAATACGACTAGCTCAATTAAATTATAATGCTTAATTAAAATTTGCATATCTATCTTTAATATACTTTTATATTATCATATTCTAATTAAATTTATTATCAATTATCAAAATCAATATATTTCTATAGTATGTACTAATTAAATAAGTATTTAACTAAAATCATGAGACTGTGAAGTAAAGTTACAAAGTAATAAGTAGATTTACATTGAGTCAATATCTTCCAAACATATTATCTCAATGGCATAAGAATACTATCACCTCCTTATTAACTTACTACTACCTCTATAGCATTCTTATGGCTTTTAAATAAAATAAATTATCTTTAATAATAATAAAATAAATAAATCTTAACTTTTAATTTTTAAAATATAATTAAATAATCTCAGGTTCTTCTAATTATCTTAAAGTAATGATAACTCATGTAAATAAGTATGATATGGGATTTTATATCAAACCTAAATACACCTAACTTATACTAATAATAATAATACTCAATACTAATCTTAGGGTATAACTTAATCTTATTTATTTTTGTTATATCATCAATCATTAAATAAATAAATAATCATGTGTATATCTTTTATCTTCATATAGTATCTTAATTTTGGAATAGATCAAAATCTTATAATTCAATAATCTGTGGCAATAAATAATATTGTACTCTTATATTATGCATTATAATTACTCTATGACCATTGTAATATAATGTAATAATGTCAATCAATTCTCATAAATGATAATCAGGAAAATATTATATTTATTTCTAAAATAATATTAATAAATTCACATTGTGCAAATATTATGTTTGTTCAAATTATCTGCTGTCAAATGCTGTGGTGCAAAATAATGAACTCGACACACTTTTAAAACAAATTAAACAAATTTATTTACATTAACTTTGATTAAGAATTTATTTACAATATTTACAGTTCAACTTATGAAAACAAAGAAAATAAAATTAAGAAAATAATAATAATACAATATGTTTACACTATTATTAACTCATACTCCTATAAGTAATTATACATTCTTTAAATGCTGTATTAATAACATTAAAGTATGTTTTCAAAACTCAGACTTTAAATAAATATCAGTGAACTTCAATTATTACACAGAAAAATTTATGTAAATAATCTTTATGTAGCATATGTAAACAATTAAACTTTATTAATTAAATTGCTACATCACTTAAGTATTGCTATTATTCATTTTATAATGTACTAGTATGTGTTTACTTTATTATCAGCATTACTTTAATAGCATAATATAGAAACTAATGTATCCTTGTAATGTAATAACAAATAATTGATTATAATTTTATATTTCACTTAATGCAATTCATGCTATATGTTTTTATTAAATATGCATTACATATATGTACTGTTAAAATAATAATATTTAAATTATTCATCAATTTCAAATTCATAAAGCACTATATTAGATAAATTTTATGATTCTTTTCTGTGTGAAATTATTACTTTAATCCATGTGTTATACTACTCCTTCCTAATAAATTTCTATCTACAAAACATCCTTTAAAACTTATTTAAATTTTCCGGAAAAACAATCATCTACTTTACATAAATACTAATTATTCCAAAACTATTTATACCTCATCATATTCAGTAAACCTTTAATTCAAACATAAACTTCTACATAAAACTTAACTTAATTTATCCAATAAAATATAATAAAATATAAACTTTGAAATCTCTTCCTAACTTTTAAATAAAATAATTACTGATATGAATAATAAATATAATTTTAATACTCTAACATAATAATAATAAAAAAATAAAAATCAAAATTTATTTACGAAAGAATCATATAATTATTTCTAAGCTTTTTATGTAATGTTGTATCATATTTATATCATAAATTCAAATTATGCATATTTAAATAAACTGTTACTGCTAATATAATGTGTGTGTATTTTTAAAATATTCATACATCCATTCAACACTAACATATCATTCGGTTGATCTAAAGAAAACATATTAAATACATCAAAATTATTATTATATAATTTTACCATCAATAATGATTTAATGTACAGTCCATCTTCCAATATTCTTCGGAATTACAGCTTCATAAAATAAATTACATTTATACTTACAATCATTCTTTAACATATTACGTTTTATATTAATTATAAGATAAACTTATGCAATTAATTATTATATTACTTTAGTTATTAATTTTAAGAAATGTACCTATCTTATTTTTAATAGATTAATATTATTTAACTTTTATATTAGATAAATAAAACAAAATTTATATTACATGACTCCAGCGATGTTTTCTTTTCCACCATAAAGTTTTTTAAAATCCTAGGCACATATTCACTAGCACACCATTTCCTGTTTCCGGTCCATCACGTGTTTTTTTAAAAGTTTATGAAAACGAAAATGTTCTTTTTTAAAAACCAAAACAAAAGTTAATAAAATTAAAATAGTTTATCTGATCCGGATGCAGTTCTTAAAAATATTATTTAAAAGTTATTATTCTTGAATTAGTCTATAATTTATGAAAAATTATCATTTAATTATTTTAAATTAACTGGGACGTCCACGTATCACTTGCGCATTTCTTATCAACATATCTAGGTAAGAATAAGCTTCTTTATTTATAAACGACCTGCGTTTAAATTATTTCAATATAATAATTTTATTATATTAAGATTTTTAGCTAATTATATTTCAATTGATTTGCCTTTAAAATCATCAACATTCAGTCTTTTAAACATAAAGACTTAACAAGGCAAGTATTTATAAAACTACTTTCATTTTTAATATCTTTACTTAAGATATATTTTTTTAAATTTATAGCTTGCAAAAATACTTTCTTCATAAGAAGTATTTTATTCTCTAAAATATCTATTTTCTAATAATCACTATTAATTAGCTTTTAAAATTATATACTGTCCAAAATACTACTTTTCTCCATCTCGTAATTTTCTGAACTAATCCAGCGTTTGTCATATTTCTAGGGTAAAGTTTCCGATATATTTTCACTATATATGATGTTTCCATGACCATTTGCTTGCAAATTGAGCTTCAATTTAGAGACGGTTGATTGGGAAAAATTAAATTAACACTGCATATCTATTATTTAAAACTTTTATAGATTATTTATAACGACACTCTTGTAATTTTTAAAAAATGATTTTAGAGCGTCTATAAATTTACTTAGCTATTTTTCTAATAGCACAATTAACTTGAAAATTCAATCACAGAGTCCTCCCCTAACAATTGAACTGAGCTTTTATACCGGAAGAAACTTCCCATTTGATTGGTAGATTAAACAATCAACTTTGCTGGCTTATTTACATATTTACCAACAACACAAAGTTAAAAATAAATAATGACTTATTTAATATTTAATATTTATTACATTATTACATTTTTTAAATAATTCTTATCGTTTATTTAAATCTATTAAACACTTTTTAAAAAAATATATTATTCTACTTGATTTTAATTTTAACTTTTATAAGACTATTTAAAATACACTAAGTCTTTTTTATACGTTATATTTTTAAAACAATATTTTAAAATCAGACTTAATATTTTACATTAAATATCTTTATTTTTATCTCGTGATAACTCACGTATTATTTATAAATTTTACAACATGATTTTTAAAATAGTTATGCAACTTTATTAGACAACTTCCACGCATGTGTGTGTATAACTAACATCTGTTTTTTTTTTTTATAACACAAGAAACGCTTATCGTCGTCTAAAAATAAACTAACAATTGCATTTTTTAAAATAAATATTTTTTAAATAAATAAGATATTATAATAGATTTTAAAATAATTATCCAATATTATTAAAATCAAATATTAATCTTCTATTTAAGTACTTATAATAATTAATAATATTTATATTCTCTTATAATATTATTTTATCAATAATAAACATATGTATTTAATTTTACTTGTCTTTTAAATACTTTTAGCTTTAAATACCTATTTATTAAATATATTCATGCAGTATTGATTATAGCCATTTTTCCAACTATATATTATAATCATCATCATTTTAAAATGTCTCTCTCAATATCAGCACAATTTTACATATCAAATACTCATAGATTGCTTTCATTAAATCTTTTGAAATATTACCATAAGCAAAATCAACATCACATATTCAAATATATCTTAAATTTAAAATTTTTAATAGATTAGCACAAAAATTAGATGGTGACCCATACAAAAGGGCACAATATATATATATGCATCAAGTATGTATCTCTATCATATTGACAAATAAACATATTTATTAACTCAACTCTTTCCGTGATAGGTATACATGCTAAAACACTAAAAATATTTACAAAGTAGAAAAGATATAACAATAAAAATATCAGTTCATCACTATAATGAATGTGAATCTAACTGACTATTTACAATATTATTTACAGATGTATGTGTTAGCTCTGTAGTTCATTTCCAATGGTCTGTGAAACCTCCCTCCTTTTGATTATGTACAAGTTTCTTACAGTATATAGAAGAGAACATTCACTCAAGAAGATTAGTCCTAAATACTGAAATATATATATATATTGTAACAAGCACAGACGTTCGTTACATTGTTTTTTTTTTATATTATTAAACAAGTTAAAATAAGAAGTTCGCATTCAAAAATTTTCTTTAAGAATTAAAAATTGAAATTAAATATCATCTTAAACTCATACATGTTAAATCGCACAGATAATGAAAAATTATTAAAATAAAACTTTATTAAAGAAAAAGTATTTTAAAACTAAATTTTAAAAAGATTTGGAGATAAAATTATATCTTTAAATTTATCTTTAAATATATTTTTGATTTGGAAAACAGGGTAATTAATCAGAAATGGAAATGATTGTTAATTAGTTAAATGTAAACCAGCCTTGGGCATTTAAATGTAAAAACATCAGTCAGATAGGAAAACAATAGAAACTGTTAGCAAATAAGAAGAAATCCCTATGGAATCGGACCGCAGCGAAAGGACCATCGCATCGGTGACGTAATGTAAATTCAATCCTTCACATTAATATAAAAAGGACAAGTTTGGAAATTATTAATTAGTGAGTTATTATGATTATTACGATGTGACAGATAGATGTTAGTGCGGAGGTGCGGGAGAAGAGATTGAAGGACGCACGTTCAATCCCTTCAGTTGTTATAAAATGGAAAAATGAAACATCGCTTTTCTTATATTCAGAGGACCACAGGATCATCGGGAAATTTAATGCGGGATTTCAAATGGCAAGCAATTGTAAAAGATGAACATTTCTAAAACCGTAAGAACTTTCTAAGATATAATGAACAATATTAATTTGAAAACACTAAGAACTTTAAATTTTAAACTTTCCTAGTAGTTAATTGTTACAAATAGAATCCTATATGACCAAACTAAATTCTTTATTAATAGCGTTATTTGATGTATTTTTTTTCTTATTTATTTAAAATCATTTCCATTTATTTATTTACTTTTTGTTCTTTAAGTTTTATTATGATTTCTGTTTTCCGATAAATTAAAAATATATCAATGTTAAACTTAAGTCGGGCGTGAATGGCTGTATAGATTTGTAAAGTTATATTAGGGGAGGGTAATCTTAGGTTATTTGTTCCGTGGTTAAATTGGGTCAATGGATTGGATATATTGGTGTGATTAGTAGATGTAATATTGATTCGCTACGGGCAGAATCGCTTCATACGCCGCACACTTCCGTCTGCCTATGGAAGGAATGATAAGTCGGATACCGCAGTTCCTTTCTATGGAGTTTTTTGTTTTATTGCTCTTCTTTGCAGATAGATGTAATATTCCTATCTCATAAGAGGCAATTTCTTCTCTTAACCTTTTGTGCTGCCGTATTTTATTACATTGAATACATCGATATATCAGATGAATTGATGCCAGTTTGACTACGAATTTTAGCCTAAGGTTAAATAGGGATAGAATGTTTATTTTCAAAAGCAAATTTATGTGGTCTATTCATGCTTGACCCTAAATAAAAATGCATTAAATTTAAGTTGTTTATAGATGCTTGCATGGATTGTTTATCGGTTAACTATATTTGCGTTTTCATATTTGATCAAAATATGTAGACATTCGATAAATAATGATACCTTACGGTGAGTATCTAAAATGTATTTATTCGGATGTCTTTTAAGTTATTGGTGACAATGCAAGTATCTTATGGTGAATACTAATGGGTTACGTATAAATTTCCCTCCGCAATTGTCAGTAATCAATAATTTTGTATTTTGATCGTTTATGTTTACTTTGAAATGTTTTTGACCGTGAAATCTATGTAACCGATCTATATTCAACATTATAAACAAGCTTTCATAAATTTATCTGTGCGAACTTAATTAAAATGTAAAATTAGAATATAATAGTAATTAAATGTAAATTAAAGTCAAGAATCAAAGTTAAAAATAATGTTAAATTTTGAAATGTAAAACTAATACTAAAATAATTTTAAATCTTATATATATATGTGCATAAATAAATGTTTGTATGTTAATTACTGGCAGTGGCTTATTTTATTTATTTTTTAATGGTGAAATCTAATTAGATATGATATTATTAAATCTCTGCTACTCCCTGAGCTAGTGACATGGATTAACGACCGGAACCAAAATATAAAAAAAAAAAAATTTTTTTTTTTTACTTACGTATCTGCCTACTCTATAAATTTTTCTAGGTTCAAATGCCTAGATGGCGCCCTGTAGTGCAGTTTACGTTAAGTCGCCTTCTCCGTATCGTTACAATATATATATGGTTAGTTAACAAAAACAAAAAATAAACAAACTGTCCTATAGCAAGTGTATAGTCTTAATATAGAACAATATCAACTAAAACCTTATCTCATTCTATATTGTCTTGTGAATAAACTTCACTCATCATAGGATATATAATGCTATTGTTTTAACTGAAGATAAATGTAATTGCTTATTCCTAAGAAAATGCCTACACAGTATATAAATTTTATCTATATAATCTAAATGAAACTCCAATTGGTAATAAAATCATTTGTACAAAATGTCAGCATCATGTAAGAAGAATGTTTAAGAACAATTGGATACCTGGATACCCTTCCAATGATTCACTTCCAAAAAATAAAGAACTTTATTCTTAAACCATTAAATATGGAAATGAATGGGATAATAATATGAACTTTGCATTATATTATATCGTCTTCATGAAGCATCAGTTAAAACATTTAATTTTATTTTCTTTGTTATTAAAATCCTTCACCTTTGGAATAATTCATTTATGAAAGACTAAATGTAGATGAACAGAAAATCATGAAGCAGATCATAATGTCAAATATTTTTTTATTTGTAATAAAATTGTAGGTCTTCTATGAAAGCAACTTGATAGGGGTTTAAAACTAAGGTACAAAAGTAAACTTAATATGAAGGGGAAATGTTATCATTTTTCATATTGGATTTATTTATGACAATGATAGTACATTGTTATTACTAATTTAATTAACATGATAATGTTTATTTATTATTAGTTGTGTAAATGTTTAATATTTTATATGAAAGATTTTATATTTTTTAATTATGACTTTACACAGGAATAGTCTCATGAAAATGGAATTCTTTTATATAGATTGTATAATATAATATTATTATTTATTTATATATGTATTATATTGATATTAACTAGTTTAGCATTTTTTATAATTTCTTTTTTGTAAATTATAGCAAATTTACTTATTATAGTTTACAGTATTAGAATCTGTTTGTGTTATAATATACATATCTATTATGGAAACATGAAAAGACATTAATTATTTAAACGTATAAAATAGTAGAGATGTGAAGCAAACCTTTATAATTATTTTTGTTATATTAAATAAATTTGAATTGTTATTCATTAATAAATATTGTTAATGTTTATCTTAAATTTAAAGAAGTTTCTAATTTATTTAATTTATTTATTCATTTTATGAAATCAAAGTTAAGTCAAACACATATACCCACACACATATATTATATTTATTTAATATCCTAATAACAGAATTGAAATAAAATTTAAAAATATATTGAGATTATATTAAGTATGGTTATTGCTGTAGAATTGCTGGAAACCCCTGAAGAGAGTTAACCACACAACTTCTCCCTGAGTTTGAATACTAAGCATAATGGATGAATTGATAAAGGTAAAGATTGAATGATTTAAATATAGATTGTATCTATATTTGATATTAAATATCAAATTATTACTATTGAAGTAGGTTCAATTTTGGATTAAATTTAGATCAGCTTATTCACAGCATTCTATTTGAAGACCCAAAATCTGATTATAGTGTGATACAACCATCTTGGTGTTTCCTTAGAAAATATAATCATAATTATTAGAATGCACAAAAGATTATGCCATAAAATATGTGCATGTTATGTAAATAAATAATCGCTATGATTACTGAATATTTTTTTCAATCTTTTACTAGGCTATACAGCTATTGCCACTCTTGTACCAGCTTCTATAATGTGGGTAATCTTCATAATTTTGTAGATCTAATGACATTTTATACCATCACAAAGCATATGGAAGGGAAAAGATAAAAAATGGCATCCAATGTGGGCTAGTTAACATAAAGATTGGACTGAGAAAAGAATTAAGATTGAGTTAAGGAAGATGTTCTGGTGTAGGCAAAAAATAAAATAGGATCCAAGGGAAGAAAGAGAATACAGAGGTAGTTGGGATGAGTTTTTTCATTTTTTTTATTTCTCCTCAACAACAACAGTTATGGAGAATTTTATATATATTTACAAAGATTTAAAAAAAATTTTTTTTTCTTTACTCAGAGTAGAACGTTTAAATTTTCGATGCTAGCACGCGAGGTTGTTTTTTTTAAAAAAAAAACTTTTACTGGTATAGAGAACTTCACATAATAGGCCACTCATTAGTTCAAGGTCACAACAATCTTTTACCTATCTTACTTCTTTAATATTTAACAATTTATTTTAACAATTTATTTATGTATAGTTTGTTTATTAGAATCTCTTACATAATTTGCTCAGGGTTATATTATTTTATTATTATACAACCCATATTACAACTTAGATGCGAAAAAAAAAATCTTTTACTTCTTACTTTTTAAGAATTTAACTGTCATTTCTTTTTATATATGATATTCACTACTCAGGGTATGTGGGTATTTACATTGAAATCTTACATTGCGACTTAGATGCTAAAAAATTCTTTTACTCAGGTATATGAGTGATTATATTATCGAAACCTCACATTGGGGCACCAGACACAAAAAAACAAAACTTACTATGTAACAGTCAGAATTAGTATTTCTCATTAACCAGTTGCATCTTTCCTCCACTACAGTCAAAGAGCAGCACTACACGTGAGTTCAGGGAGTCAGGAAGATGCAAGTGTCTCTAACTAATTTTACTACAACTAATACTATTACTAATCTAATGAATGACGTTATTATATTTAATTTATTATATGATACAAGATAGTATTGCTATAGAGCATTAAGGAAATAGAGATGAAGGCAAAGATATAATTTAAACTATATTTAATATTAATATAAATCTATTTACAAGCTTGGAGTTTGACCTTTATCAATACTTCTAATATGAAATGGGTACACATTAGTAATACATTAAGCATTCGACCTGCCCCTTTGGGTCTTTAATGGCAGTAAACTTCTTTCATGCTGCCAACTAAGTACATTTGCTATCATGTGACATAAACATTGAATGAGATATACAGCTGTGAATTTACTTATCCCAACATTAGATTAATGTATAAAGTTTTAAATTAAGCATTAATTCTAAAGAGGGCCTGTTATTTGAGGGCAAAGAAGGTGGGAGGCTTGAGAAGTGAAATCATAAGCAGAGAATAAAGAAATAATTAACTGGATGAAAGATGGTATTGATAGAGATGCCATGGAATAATAACGGAGCGAACATTAAGATGCAAGCCAGGAAGGAAATATAAACTCATAGGTGAGTTTTCTGCCAGAGACCCCACGAGACCGGTCCTATACGTAAATCCAGGTGTGCAGGAAATTCTGCCACTGTCACTACCTGACCCCATGGTGGACTCAGCTTTCCATGGGAGCACTTTGAACTATGTCCTTCCTAATGAAGCACAATGATACCTATGAACATAAGTATCTGGTGATTTCCCTGGCTTTATATAAGAGAAAACTTTGGCATCACTCAATAATAACACCTATCATTTGATAATATAATATTATTTATATATTTAGTTGCTAATAAATAATGACTCAATCACGAGGCCAACATTTATAAGTGATTAACTTACAAGCACTCAAATAACCTGATATTGATTTAATTATATATTTAAATTAAATGCACACCAAGTGATATTAATAATAAAAGGGTAAAGATTATAATTCTAGCATATTTCTATTGTTAAGCTAAGATATTTGCCTACACAAATTATAGTACCCTCACATGCATAGCTAAATATGAAAGTCAGATGCATCTCTAAAGCTATGATAATTCATTTAATATATAAGAAGATACTGAAAAGCATATTAATATAAAATGAGACACATCTGAGAAATAATTTATAAAATATACATAGTTTCTAAGCTAGCCAATTCATAAATATAAAACGAATTTACTATAAATATATTATCTAATAACATGCATTTTGGTGAAGGCAACTTTTAATAAAGTTAAGAGGCTAGGTCAGAAATTATTGAGGCATGAAATTAATTATATCAATAAATAAATATTAATAGAAATGGATACCCAAAGAAAAGGAAAGATCGTGTAGTAATTAAACATTTAAAGGTTTTCAATTTTAAAGAATTTTAAAGGTTTTAATAGGATTTACATAAGGAGAAATTATAAATAAAATTGTACAAATTAAAGATACAAGTTCTAGTTTTGAATAAAGAGCGTGAAAGTTTTTAAAGATTTTGGGTACTGGTTACCTTTGATTTAAGCAGAACATGCATGTTTCTGAGTGATTCTCTCATTCATGAAGTATGGCACAGTAGTTTTTTATTAACAGTTTATTTAGTGGTCATTATTATAAACAGTAGTTGATTGGGCAGCAGTACATGGATTACAGCAGACAATTTCAGTTTATTTTAAAAGCAAGTAGGGGATCCATTGCATTTCCCATTCACAGAGAATAGCTCATGCCTACTACTCAGCCATTGCAATGATATACATAAAAAGCATATATTAATGAAAAAGCAGATGACAGATCAGAGATTGGACATTAAATATTAGATTCGCCTAGGTTTTATTTTGAACAAGACTTTATATACTTTTTGTGTAACTTGCTCTTTTATCTTTTGGATCCATCTGACATGACATATTTGTTTGCCTTTCAGGTCTGCTCAAATATTTGCAGGTAAAATAATGCATTAAGAGCATATGTTTTATTTGTCATTTCAATCCAAATATTTTACTTTACGTTATTCTATATTTCACTTATAACCTCATTACACTGCAGGTATTCTTTTAAAACTGATTAAAAAGCTTTCAGAAATATTTCTCAGTATTCTATGTCTATCCCCACCCATTATGACTTACAATTTTACTTAGCATGGGGAATTTCTATTTTTAATACTTTTAACTATTTAAAAATGTTAAAAACAACTTTTATATTTTATAAATTAAAACATTATATAACTTTGACCTAAATAATTATCAACACAAAATATTAAATATTCTAAATTTAATCAATTATTTTCAGTGTGTTATATCTCATATTGGAATGTGTGTGCATGAGGCATGTTTAACAAGCTTTTGTATATATAACTAATGTACACAGTCCAATATAGAGGATTTAAATTTAGGTGGGATGGAGGAATGGGTAGAAGACAATAGAACAAATATGACTTAGGTGAAACTAAGATTCGAATTTGAATCTTACAGTTTCAATACTTATATATTTAATGGACAATTTATTCATTATTATTATTATCTTTAAAGTATAGCTTTAATAACTTTAATAAGTTATTGTATTTATCTGCAACTTCAATGTTCCCAAAATATACTTATTCTGTATATTGTATAATATGCTCTACTCTCTCTTTGTCATCATTATTATTAGTAGTATCAAACCTGCATTACAGAGGAAATTTTATCATATCAAAAAAATAAATGTTCCTCAAATTTTGCCTTTAATATTACTTTTAAAAGTGATAATATGTAATAGTACCATATAAAATATTATACATTCATTATTATTACTGTGCTTTATTTTAAAAAATATTCTTCACAAAATTTAAATGGCCATAAATATATTTTTAGCTTGCATTCATCAGGAAATCTATTACTTCTTGGTAATATTTAAATGCTGTACAAATAATTTAAATTTGTTCTGTTTTAACAAGTAAGATACATTTCAGGCATTTGCAGAATGGTAACTACAGAGACTGTATCCTGTTTAATGGCAAAATACCAGGATGAAAGGCTTTTATTTATTTTGGTAAACTATGAATAATTTTAAGTTTTAGTATTATGCTATTGCAATTTATCATATTTTTATTTTATTTATTTTATGTATTTTGTCTAATGTAATTTTATAAATCATTTGTATGTTGAATTATCTAAAAGTTGGCAGAATATTTACTTTTTCATAATCCTGTATTTTATATTGTTATTCATCCCTTATCATGAAATATTAATTTATTTGAATGTATATGTTAAAACTGAATAAATTGAAGATGGTTGATATTCTTATTTCTTATTTTAGGTCATGCTTTTATTAAGTCACATTTAGTGAATAATTTTTATATTATCAGTTTTATACATCATTTAATTATTATAATACCATTTAAAAGATGATAGTATTAGTCTCTCTTGTTTTATTCTTAATTGTTATCTTGCCATTATTTTGCTTTTTTTTTCATGAGATTGTGACTTTATCTCTATCTTGTGGATAATTATTTTACTAGCATATGTTTATAAAAAGATTGAAGCTGTGTCTCTTCTTGATATCATATATTCCATGAGTTATACCTTTTGTGTGTTATATTTAGCAAAAAATGTTTTATTTAAGACAAGTATTATTGTTCTGATTATATTTTTGATAATTCATTTTCATTATTCTTATGTTCAAGGACTAAGTTCTAGCATAAGTATTGCTCTCAAATGTAGGTACTATTTTTTGAATTTATGCCATAACTTATTTTGAATTGCCTTATTTATCTTTAAATTGCAGATGTATTGTAACATGACTTTAATTTTGATAATTGATAATGTAGTTTGTTCTAAAAAATATCATCTTTCTCTTCTGTTGTACTATGTAATATTTTGAGTGTAGGTTGTTGATTGTTCTTGGTTTATAGGTCTATTTGCTATGCTTTGTCTGTATTATAGCACATAAAACTGATAAACATTTGTTTTAGAAATTAAAATTGTAATTTTGGGCCTCAATAAGTGATGTACATTTTTTCCACATTTATTGTATTTTTGGATTGATAAGTCCTATTTCAGGGTCAGACATATTCATTTTGGAGACAACAGAATTGTATGATTGTATTGTAAAAATGGAGAACTTCTTGTTATAATGTTAATATTGAGAAAGGTTTTCATTAACCAGACAAGGATAGTAATTTTCATTATTATTTAATCTGTAAATTTATTTTATTTTATCTGTAAACTATAAAAGTTATTTTTCTCCTCTGCTTTCAATTTTACAAGAAAGCGCTAAAATAATTCATTTTGGGATATGATAGACTTTAAAAGTTGTTATCTGTTCAATGTCTTTATTGTTAAAATAAATGTTGATTTTATTATTAATTTTAGTTTCATAGTTTTTATATCATCATCTACATTTATTTTCCAGAAATCTTAATACTATAAAATCTATTGTGGAGTTATATTTTATATTAAACAATTAAGAATATTTAACCATATGAAATTTAATATAATAATCACTATGTTCAAATTAATTTATAAATGCTAATATTTTTGAAATTTAATATCAAATGTTATATGATTTTTTGTTTTTGGTCATGTGATTATGCTAATATATTGGTCATTTTCTAATGAAACTTTGAAAAATGTTGTTTTTTGTTATGTTATATTTTAAAAGTAAAATGCTTTGGCATAGTTTTTATTTTTTTATAAACTTATGTTTACTAATGCTTGCTTAATATTCTTTTTGATACTTGATTTTTTTTATCATATCATTCACTAATTTTTTTCTTTTATCATTTTTAATTACTAGTATTGTTAATATTTAATTTTGAAAGTTATCTGAACTTTTGGGTCACATCATTACATTTATTTCTATGCATAACTGCTAATATTTTTTAATGAAAATTGTAATTTTTTTTAAACTGATGTGGAAGAAATAACTGCAACACTCAGTATATTGTCTGCCATCCTTTAACACTTGTTTCTGTCAGTGGTAAGTTTGGGGCTACCCTTAAAAATCAAAATGGCATAGAGTACATTTTAAACTGGTATTAATATTATTTATTCTTCTAGAAAATATTATAATAATACATAAATTATTAAGAAAAAAATCCAAATAATTATATTTGTAAATCTACTTTAAATAAACTTTAAAGTATTTGAAAAACATTCTCAATTTTATTAAATTTTTTTAATTTTTAAAAATTAAATGTATAAGACAAATTCCAACTATATAAATATGTGTGTGTATAAATAATATTACATCTTGAATATTTCAGCTGATTTTTTAAGAATATTAGTGCAAAAACACAATAATAATTGAATTGATTTTTTAGTATAGCATATGCCATCTTGTAGTTTGGTGCAGTAGATGGAATTTGGAGATCTCAGAATTTATTCTGGTGCTGCACCAACTTATTATGGACTCCCAAAAAAATAAAGCTGTATGCATTTTTTTTAATTTAATAATCAAAGCCAAGAATAAAATCTAAAATATAAAAAATCAAAATCAAACTATTAATTCAACTTTTCATCCATATTTGCAAACGTAAATGAAATTCTAAATTCAAATTTTATATCTTTTCTGTGTTAAAATAAAAAAACTTCAGAAAAAAAAATACACAGATTCTGTGCAATGTTCATTATGATACTGATTACCTCTTACTAACTGAAGTTGTAATTTAAATATGCTTAATTTATATAAAATAGTATTTTATTTTTTATCAATTAAAATGGATGTTTAATGATATTTCAATTCATGAAATTTCAAGATATAATTTGATTGTTATTTTATTAAATTATTTGCTTTAACTTTATAGAAAGTAAATCCAAATAATTCAAAAATCTAAAACAATATGTAAACACACATACATGTATCTTTATAAAATAATGAACATTTCTTTCTACCTATTACTGTTGTTGTTTAATAAATAATTTTATTTGTTTACATATTAAGTCAAACTTTCCTTTTATAACATTTTTTCAATTTTATACCAACTTAAAACAAAGATTTAGTATGCAGATTATGTTTGTTTTAATAAATACCAAATTCATTTTCTTATAAAATAAATATTCAAGTATTTATGATCTTTCACAATAGTCCCAATATTTTCATTTATTAGTGCCTTTTTTAATTAATCAAAACAAATAAGCAATATCTAATGAGGAGAGGGCAAACATAAATATAACTTATTTATACATTACACATGTAATTACATTCTCATATATATATATATAACCTAAAACTTACCATTGTCCATAGAATGATAACAGCCCTCTGGAGAATTTTTATCTTAAAAAAAAATAAAGAGAATAATTAATATTGTAACAATTGCTATTATTAAATGTTAATTTATAATCAAACATCTTTTTTAAAATATATATTAAAACTATATATATGCACACATACATATACTTCATGCCCCTATGTGAAAAAATTATGAACAAAATTTGATTTAAAGTTTTAATATTTTTTTATAAATAAAAGTTAAATATCTATTATTAATGCACAGATAAATGTATCTGGTATAATTAATTTTAAAGTTAATTTGTGTTAAAAACAAAATATTTTTTAAATCTTGTAAAACGAAAAAGATAATTGATTCCAAATTTATTTTAAAAAGTTGTTTAAAAACAAAAAGTGCTAAAAGTGGAAATCAATTCTAAGAAAAGTAATTAAAATGCTTGCAAACAGATTGATAGATTAAAATTTAAGGAGATAAATAATTAAAATGATTTAATGAAAATGACTGTTGTTATTTTTGTTCAAAAATAAGAGCTTGCAAATAGAATATTGGACAAATAAACTCAGATCTCAGTGAAAGTAATGAAGTTATCTATATCCAATAAATCAGAGAATCCAAACAACAAGAGATGATCAAAATTTTGCAGATAATATAGCTCAAAATCATATAAACAATGCAGAAAATTATGTTAGTGAATCTTAAATCATCTTGACATATTTTATCTTGAAAGCTTTTCATCTTTATTTTGCAATTAGTTTTCTGCAATTATTAGTCTGCTTAAATTAATTCTTGAATGCATCCAAGATTCATCATATGCTGTTATTATTCAAGAAGAATAATTAATCTACTAGTTCCAGCCACAATTACCATGCAGGAGTAGAGATACCATTATCTGTCTTGCTCTGTCAAGCTGGTATAGAGCAGGCCAAAAAACCCCATCACCAAATCCTAAAAAAGAAGCAATTGACAACAGAAGAGACCATCCAAATACACATCCACTATGAATCAATTTAAAATAAGTAAAAGTCTGATTCCAGTGCTACTGGAAGTACCAATATTAATCCAAGAAGAAATCACTGATGAATCCCACTATTCAAACCTGAACTGTGATTTAAACCTTTCCCCCATAGCTATGGTAAAGAATCAACTCCCCAAATACCTTCAAACCAAGACAACCAAAAGAATAATTATAAACTTATTTAATTGATTACTGTCTCTGATTTAATGAAATATGTTCATGAATAGGTAGACAATTAATCTGTTTATGAGCAGGTGTCACAAGAGATGGTAGGTAGTTCTATTTTTATGCCACAATCTAGTCAGTGCTAAGTGTATAAAAATTATTCTATAAAGACAATTAGTTTATAATCACAATTTTTTGCCTACTGTTAAATGTTGGTATGTTAATCAGTTATTTTCACTTTATTTATTTAATAATAATATATTAAATTAGTAAAATTTTAAATTATTAAATGGGAAGCAATCCTGCTGCATAAGCATGCAAGATTAGGTTCTGTTAAATAGATATCAATTTTAGCTAACTAGTCTTGTATTTGAATTATTAGCATTGATAAGAATGTATGGTTATCAATCATCAATTTGGGTAATTCTCATTCTTATGTAATGCATTAGTATTAGATAATTGTAACATCATTTGTGTCTCCTAATCCCTTACAATCATTATCTTACTTAAACAGTAATGTATGGTAAATGATCAATTCCTACCACATGTCATTTATTTTACTTCATATGTTATAGTGATACATACATAATTTCCCATCACTGTATGCTATACATGCACTAGAAGATTAATTCCTACAGTAGGCATACAATTATCATATACGTTTGTTTTTAAATAGATACCATTGTAGTACAGATGTGATTTTCTGTATTTTACAATTATTTTCTTATAATAATAACGTGAAAGCTAAACACCTTCAAATAGATACGCTTTAAACATGCTTATGTGACAGCCAATCAGATGGAATAATATTTATTGCATACTAATATCATAGCCTGGAATTGATTGCAGCAGTCAATTAGTAAGATAATTCTTAATTTATAAGCTTGTATTATCATCATTAAACATGATCAGTTAGCCTACAACAGGGCATAAGAGAGTTGAGAGCAGATAGGTGTATGTGCAATCAATTGGAATACATTCAAATAATTAATGGAATAATAGTGTAAATTAGTGACTATCAGTCATTTGTTTCAAAGCTTTATACCACTGTATACTATATCTGTGTGCATAAGTTAAATTAAACTAATAATAAAATTAGAAAGATTTATACACCATGAATTAAGGTATACATTAAATAACTAAAGTCATGCCAATGTATGTTTTGTGTTGAATATACATAAATAAATAATGATATCTCATTATTTTTGGCAGTTTGTAATCTTTATTTGCAGTCAATATCTATAATAATATGTTTGAGAGTCTCTTGTCTTTTTTCTTACCTTAGTAGACTGTAAAAAAAGTTGGTATTTCTGTGATGTCACAATGTGGATTGCCTTAGATGATTTGCACATGGGTTGGGCAAATCTGAGAGTTACAGTATGTGAAAGTATAGAATTGACTAGATAAGATAACACTTATAAAACTTGTTTTTAAATTGTTAAAACCTTATTTTCAATAAATGTAAAGTGATATATATTTATAATTTAGTTGTTAGCCGAGAGGTCATCGCAGCCACTTGCAAGCAAGTAGTTGGTTGCAGACAGTTGTGGGTTCGCGTCCCGGCCAATGCTATGACATATGAGAAAAAAAAGACAAAGTACAATGAAAACCTAAAATGCAACATACCCATGTACAACTTATATAAATGTCGAAATATACATTACTTTTTATGCTTATTTTTAATAAATACTTTAAAAAACAATAATTAATTTCATTTACTTTTTTCCAGTGTCATGTAGTGTAAGTCGAAATATTTCTTAAAAGTAATAGAAAGTCAAAACTATTATGTATTATGTGCATATCTCTTGCATTAGTGCTAATCGACGTTGTACTATCTTACGTTTATATCCAGCATTCTTTTTCTAACTCTTTTATTTTTTTAAGCTAATAACTTTCTAATCAAAAACACATTAAAATTTTAAAACAATGTCACTTTCTTTTATAGTTATATTTTGTTGGAAAATGCTATCTTATTCAAAGTGAAAAATATAACTGTAGTTGATTAAAGAAAAATCAAAGATAATATGATTACACTTATCAGATCTATGTACTATACAAATAAGTTAGTGGTTTGATTTAAATTTTTTACATTTCACTTTGTTGTTGAAGATCATGCATTGTTTGATCCCAAGCCACAACTTTCTCTTCTTACATTTATCACTTGCTATAAGAGCATAAAATCATTCTATTTATTTTACTGGCATCTATTATAAGTCTGTGTAATCAATGGAATTTAGATGGTAATGCAATTATATATGACACAGCTAACATATGTATGAAGAGACTGTATTGGGATAAAATATACATGGGATTGTTGTTTATTTTATATTAGGTAGTAATAAATAATATTAATGTATAAATGCATTAGGAGAGCTGAAATAATCTTCTCATTTACTACTATTAACACTGCATTTACTATTATTGTAAATTTAATTTAGCATTTACAATAGTTACTAATTCTGTAAAATTTAAAATGAGACTATCATAATATATGTACTATGTTCAGTTTCAACACAATTTAATATTTTAATCTATGCTAATGTGCCTTACTGAACATGTGTTTAAACTATTATAATAGAAGTACAAATGAAAAATATGATGTTTATAACAATTTATATCATCCAATTTTGTTTAATTATCATATTGTATAGAAATTTCTTTGGAAATATGGTTTCACATTGGCGTTAAATATTTTTTATAATATTAACCTTTATCTTTCTGATTAATGCTCTTTTATTATAATAACTGAATGCTAGCCATATTTAATACAAAATATATACATAATAGTGTTTATCTCTTCAGAATACTTATGTTTTGTATCTTTAATTAATTAAAACCAACAAACAATTTTTAAATTTTCATTATAATTTATTTTCTCGAATCAGGTTTAAATTTTTGCTAAGTTGTATGTTGTTTTTAAATCAAACTGCATTAAGCATAATACAGTTAAAGCAACATTCACATCAATGTTATATCATTAAACTATGAGTTTCTTCTATATATAAAATCTAAGTTTATACTACTTTAATAAATTAAATTTAAATTTAATTGTTAAATTGTCATTGGATAATTTAATGCTAGATTTGATAAATGATTTAAAATTAAAAGTGTTGGGGATAAATTTTCTTAAAAGAAAACATAGCTGTCTGGAGTTTGCAGAGAAAAATTGTATATTATGATTTTTTTTCCTTTAAAAAATGCAAACAGACAGAAACATGGAAAGATTTAAATAAAGGTTTGTCAGAATTAAATCATATGTTTATTAATATAAAATATGTATTTCAAGATTGTAATCTTCTTTATAGATTTAACATAGAAAAGAATTATTGATTAGTGAGTTGTTGGATATGTGTTCACGTAAATCTAGAAAGACAAAAATTACTAAAAGAAATATATATTCACAGTTGATATTCTTAACTTTCAGAAACATTCCAATGTATTTAAAAAGAATTTAAATTAATATTTAGAATTGTGAAATGGTAGGATGAAAAGGAATTAATAACTGATATAAGAGAATACAATTGTGAATTTGCAAGAAAATTTATAGAAGAGAATATAGTTTCAAAAGTGCAAAACAACATTTTGGTAATGGTAAAAAACTTATTTCTGCAATAAAAAAAATACAGCTAAAAAAAGAGATTTGTATTATAAAATATGTGAAGGAGTTTATAGCAATAGAGAAACTGCCCAGCACTTTAAATAAGGAAGTGAGACATAAAGTTAAATCTCTAAATGGTACATCTCCAAGTAATGCTAGAATTATAATTGATATATTAAAAGAAGCAGGTGAAATAATAGAAAAATTGTTTACAATTTTATATATTTAATGTTTAAATGATTTGAAGAAAGAAGATATTAGAAATTATATACTTATCAGACTTTTATTAATTGTCAAAACATCACACGATCACCATTTTATAAACTTGGTGGCACTACTGTATAAAAAATTTGGTGCTCTTACATTGTATTAATTCTATGCAGATTTTTTAACCAAGATAATTACAACTTGTTTACAATGAACTTTGAGTTTTAATGAACCAAATATTAAACTAAATTTAAAAGTAGTTTTAGCATAGTGAATCACATCCATGTACTGAAAGAAATTATAAAAAAGATCAGTGAATACGAGTTGGTGTTATACTTTATGTTCATAGATAATCAAAAGATATTTGATTTTATAAGCATTTTTTACAATGATTAAATCAGATTATGTGCATTCAAGATATTGTCATATTTTGAATAATATTTATCAAAATACAATAGTGATAACTAGATTACATAGTAATACTAAGAAATTTACTACTAAGAATGTTGAACACAGGTGAATTTGTAGCTCCAACTTTTTTGACATTAGTTTTATAATAAGTTTTGTGTGTATTAAAATAAAAAGATAAAGTAAATAGTAATTATTGGTCATTTAGATTTTGCAGGTGATATAATTAATTTTATAATACATCAGAGTTTCACAACAATTGCAGAAGTTATCAGGTAAATGTAAGAAAATGGGACTAAAGATGAATACTAAAAAGACTAAAATAATGTTCAATTGATTTCTTTTTCAAAAAAAGAAAATAAAGTTTGATAGTAATAAAATAGAAAAAGTTACTAATTACAAATATTCTAATCAGGATATAAATACAGATGAGAACATAATGGATGAAATTAATCATAGAATTAATTTGTATGGAATGTTTTTGGCAGAAATAACTTAATACTAAAAAGAAATTGCTAATGTGTTTGAAAAAGAATGCATTTTATCATATTTTACTTTTGGCTTTGAGACTTAAACACTTAGCAAAAGAGCAATACAGAGACATTACACTACTCAACAAAGTATGATAAGATGTATGGTAGAAGTAACAAGAAGAGTCAAAATACACAGGTGAAAGAACAACCAGGTATTACTGATGCCATTGAAAGAATTAAGAGACTGAAGTGGATTTGATTTGAACATATTCATAGGACAGATAATAATACATTGGCAATTGAAATTTTGAAAAGAATTACATGAGATTGTAAAAGACCTAGAAAGAGTCTAAAGGATGAATGGATAAAATAAGGAAATTTGCTAAAATGATATGGAGAATAGAGCCAACATTTTGGGGAAAATAATGGTTGAAATTTATGAATATAAATTGAGTGCAACAATATTCAATAACAAATACAAACATAGTTAATTCCAATAAAATCATGATTAATTCTGCCTCCAAGCTATCTGTAGCACCATGTTTAAATAAATACATGTATTACATAGCAATACAGTTTAGCTCTTTATCACAAAAGTCATATCTGAAACATAATATGAAATATGATGGTGTGTTTCATACATCTATAAATCATTTTTAATATTCTCTCTTCCATCACAAAATTTTGCAAAATACTTGGAAACTTTCTTGTGACTTTTGGTTTCAATGTCATATACAGTTTAAATCATTTCAAATGACTCAATGGTAGTTTTGCCCAATTATTAAAATAAAATCTAATGTTAACATGTTCTTCAATGCAGATAAGAATATAAATATATCACATTTCATGATGTTAACTCCTGAAATTTTGTTGTAAATATCTAAACTATTTTCCTACATAACACATGGAATGTTTCAAAGAAAGCATTTCCAGCAGCATGCAAACAGAAGCAGTTACCTTTCCACTGGAACATATTGTATAGATTAATAACTATTCTTGAAATATTAACTCAAATAATATTAAGGTCTCTCTGACCAATAGAGTGAACTGGAATGCATTTGTATTTACAGAAAACAAAACCTCTGAAAGAATTTGCTCTTGTCTTTTTAGTTAGTTCTCTCATTGACTTGGTTTGTTTATGCTGATTTTATATCGAGCCTTAAATCACAATGTAGCTTTTTTACCAAATTCAAAGACTTCCAGCTCATCATAAATAATAAAGTACTTTTCCATAAGTATTTCTAATGTGATTCTGGAATATAAAAAGGTTTTACAAGATTAATATTAATAATTCTTTAGCAAATTTTTAAAGAACAATTTAAGTCGAGAGCCTTTTTACTTTTAAAATGTTTTGTCATGTGTAGTCAAATGTGTGGATTATCATTGTTAATATTATATTAGTAATAGATTGATATTCTATATACATTATATAAAATCTTACTAACAAACACTATTTATATATTATAACAGGACTGTTATATGACACACAATAATATCATGTATGTGCACAAATATATATAAAATTAAAAGGAAAAAGAAAAATAAAGACAGACATAAATTTATAAATATTTTTCTACACTATCCTGGAATAATAAAGGATTCAATAACTCAGAATTTAAAATAAAAGTCTATTATGAAATAAAGATTTTAAAAGGTCTAATAAACATTTATATTTTTATTCTAATTTTGAAATTTTAAAAAAAGTGTGTTTTATGTTTAAAATAGAACTGATAATTGTAAATATTTCTATTAGCTATTCTTTTTGAAACATCTTTTAATTAAAACTTGTATAAAATATCTTTTTTTAATTAATGCTTCTATGCATTTCACTATCTAAGTAAAAACATGTAGATCACACATTTGGTAAAATTGCAAAGTTGCTTTCAAATGTAGCTTTTGATTAAAAGGGATTTAAAAGGATTAGTGATCTTTTTGAAACAATAAGAACAAAAAGTCATCATCTTTTTAGCACCTGACCCAACCAAGATTATAAAAAAAATTAAAAAAAGATATAAGTTCAGTTTCACTTGTAGTTTTTGTAACAGCTGACCAGAAGAGTCTGATTTTAATATTTTAAGCAGGTGGCCAAATTGGCCAGCTGCAAAGTTTGGGTATTAATTTTTTTTAAGACAGTTCTTGTCTTTATATTTTTGTTAAGCAGTTGATTTATAGCTAGCTGCAAAATTGTCTAAAATATTTTGTAAGGAGTTGGTAACTGTAGGAGAGAATGGTAACAGTAAAGATAGCTGAAGAGCTGGAGAGTTATAAAAAAAGAGCTTCTATAAAGATCATAGCCCTATAGTTTACTGCAGAGTTTTGATTCCTGAAGACTTGGTCAACTTCAAATGGATCAACTAGCTGACTTAAATATGTTCTATAAGACACTTTGTCAATCCTGAACAGAAGGAAGTTTATGGCATGCCAACAAATCACTTGACTTGTATCTCTTCTTTATGCTGACAATTGCCTGGACTTTTCTGATGATGATGACAAACAATCACAAAAACAAAGCTTACCAAGAAAAATCTTGAAGAAATTGGCATGCGTATGCTGCTTTTTATCTAGACATGCAGGGAACCACATATACACATGTTGCATGTATATAAAGTGAATTATTTTATTTCAATATTCATTGGTCTGAAATAACATTTTAAAAAAATAGAGATATAATAAAGAACAGTATTATCTTAAATTATTTAAACTCTATATTTTTTACAAAAAGAGTAATGCAAATAAATAACTCTGCTTGGATTAAAAAAATCTAAGAGTAAGAATTAACATTTAAAAGATATTTTAAAATCTTTTAGAGGGACCATAACTATATACAAAAAGAATTATGTTTTGAAAGAAAAAACAGATTTCAAAAATCCTTTAGACTAAAGAAAAAAAGAAAAACATTTTAAATTTAAAATCATGTCTATAATTAATCAATTAAAACAATTACCTGAAAAACTTGAAAGTGTTTATAATTAATTTATGTCATCTATAATTTTATTTATACATGTTATATGTGTGCATTTGTATAAAAAATAATTTTTAATAACTTTATTTTGACAAAATAAAATATAAAATAGGTAAAATTCAATGTCTGTATGTGTCCATTTCTAAATTACATGCACACATGTCTATGTGTGCATATAACACATGTAAAATTTAATCATTTTTTGTCATTACTGAATATCAATTGAAATATATTAATATGTTATAAATCTTATGTCTGTGCACATATATATGTAAACCACTATGTAATAACTTGAATTTTTATATCAATCATATATATGTAAATCACAATGTGATAATTTATTATTCTATGCCAATCAAAATCAGAAGGCTTAATTGATATGTATAGCCTTGTTCTAGATCTTAATATCATTTTTTTATTTTATTGTTAATAAACTTGTGTTTAATTATGAACATTATTACAGTGGTTCTAAATATTTTTAGAATATCTGTTTTCATCATCTCTTGGTCAAATATGGTAATAGATTTGTGTTATTCTGAGCTAGATTCATATAATAATGGCTGATATATAAATGGGGGTGCATATTAGTGCTTTTGGGGCATCAAGCAATGATCACTCATCATCATCCTGGTTGGAATATAAGATTATATTTTTTAAAGCTCTGCATTACATTTTATTTTAATTTATTCTTATTAGAAGTTAAGTTTACAGTTAGCCAGTACAAGTGAATGGGCATTGATGATGATCAGCATGTTTTAATGTTCCAGCATTATTGTTTTTCTGATTTTTTATTATTATGTATTCTGGTGATTGAACATTTAGTTTGTGCCTCTAAATTAATGGTTAAATAATTGCCCCAAGCTGACAATGGCTCAAAAGTTAGCTTGGTCTCCGGAAGAGCCATTTTCAATCTAGTCATCAGATCGACTGTTGATTTATATTTTTTATTGTTCAAATCCAGTCACAATATTGACTGTTGATTTACTATTGATTTATTTATTTGATTGTTGATCATTCATGATGGTTATTTCTTTTGAGTATTACTTACTTTTACTTTACAATGCTGGTTAATGTATAATTATGCTTATGATTGCTCTAGGGACTTAACTAACCTCTTATGATCAGAGTTAGCTGGCTAATCTCCCAGAGATTTCTATTGATCTCATACTCTCTTGAATATATAAAATTGCTTATATATTTTTTGGATGTTGAACATTTTTAATAATAATCTTGCTTAAATATTATATTTTTTATTAAAATTTAGATTTTGTTTACTTATTCGATGATTTACCATCCAATAACATTCCATCACTTCAGATACAACCTTCCTTTTCCTTCCACTAGACCCCTCATCCTGTTACTATATATATATATATATATATATAATTAAAACAAGTTATAAATTTTGTAACTTGCTTTTAAGCTTGCATTTTATGATCACTAAATGGAGCTTACCAATAGCTCTAATCAAGCTTTTATATTATAAGTACTATTTTATAAATGCTATATACTGCAGAGACTATTACTATATGGTAAAACTGAGCTGAATTCAGACCCATATAGCTATCTAGTTTGTACAGCTGGATTTGAAGACATTTACATGTCTGATAAATTCATGCTTTTAAATTGATAAAAACATGTTTTATAAGTGCTGACTTTTGAGTTAGTATTTTAGATCTAGTTTCTAAAGTCCCAGCACTTCACTGAGGTGAGCCACAAGCTCGAAACCAACTGGTCTGGAGATAAAAACCCCGATAGAGATGATTTTGAATTTTTTCTCTTTTGACACTTATAAAATAAAAGCGTGATTAGAGCTATTGGTAAGCTCCATTTAATGATCATAAAATGCAATCTTAAAAGCAAGTTACAAAATTTATAAATTGTTTTCATTATTATAAGTGTACCTTTGAAGACTTTTGCAATGCTATATATTGCAGAGGCTATTAGTATATGGTGAAACTGAGCTGAATTCAGACCCATATAGCAATCTAGTTTGTAAGGCTGGATTTGAAGACATTTACGTGTCTGATAAATTCATGCTTTCAAATTGATAGAAACATGTTTAACAAGTGCTGACTTTTGAGTTAATATTTCAGATCTAGTTTCTAGAGTCCCAGTGATCCACTGAGGTGAGCTACAAGCTCAAAACCAATTGGTCTGGAGATAGGGACCCTGCTAGAGATTTTATTTTTTTTTCTCTTTCGGCACTTATAAAACAAAAGCTTGATTAGAGCTATAAGTAAAGCTCCATCTAGTGATCATACATATGTGTGGGTGTATGTGTGGAAATATCTGTTATATTTTTATATTCGAAAAATTACCATAAAATATTAATAGACAGTAATCAATGAAAATAGTAAACTATAAACACTCCCAGCATTCAAAAGGAGTAGTTTTTCTAAATGTAATCTCTTGGTATTATATAGAGACTAAAGTGCTACAATATTTATCATTTATTCAAACTTTTTTTTAAAATCATAAATAAATATTGTAGTGCTTTAGTTTCTATATAATATCAAGAGATTGCATTTAGAAGAGTTAGAAGAGGTACCACTTTTGAATTCTGGGAGCATTTACAGTTTACTATTTTCACTGAGTATTGTCTATTAACATCTGATGGTAATTATTTCAATGTGAAAATTTAACAAATATTTCCCCATATTGAAGACTTAACAAAGCATTGTTCAGTTTGACTATTGTTTTTGTTTCCCAATTTAATATACACTCTCTTTGACTTTATTTTACATCTTGGCAAAATATATTTTCAAGAGAATATGTTTTTTTTTTTTTTTTTTTATAGCTATCAAAAACACAAGCTAAATGAAATGCTATCTACATATCTCTCTTAGATTTTGTAAATGCTAATCTTTTTAAGTTTTTACCTCTTGAAAAGCAAATATTAAATTACAGTCATTACAAAATTTTTTATATGGACAAATATTTGTCCTATGAAATATATAATTTGTATTCCCTTTTAATATTTATTTTAACAAATAGTTAACAGCACCCTAATATAAACTTTACCAATGAGATTGAAATAAATAAATTTATTTTCTGAATATTTTAATTACTAAATGTTATGACACAACTTCGTTGCATTCTCTGTTATAAAGTTTATACATAAAATAAAGATATTGAAACTTTTATTTTCGTTATTATTTATTTTACATATTTCTTTAGCAAAAAAAAAAGATAAATAAAAAATATTATCTGATAGGCAGCATTTTAACATAGTTGTAGTAATTAAAAATAAACATATTTTATTTTATTCACGAATTATTTAAAATGCATTATATAGTAATAAACTTTATAAAAACTAATTTTTTGATTTTTTTTTTTTATATATTTGCAACAAATGACTTTTTCTTTTATTAACTGAGCTGCTGATAAAATAAGCATACTTATTTTTAAATTGAACAGTAAAAATATTTTTACACAAGTAAAACATTTACTACTTTTAAAAAAAATATAAAGATCAAGTGGACCACAATCATCAAGTCGTCTGTAAACGTTCATTTTTTTTATTTTTTGCTACAGTAACTACATAGAACAAATATATGTATTACGATAAAGTTAGAGTACATAATAATGACTTCAGTCAAAAATTCTCACCATCTGCATTCATTTTACATTTTTTAAAAATATGTCCACAATCGAATTTTAACTGTAACAAAATACTGTCAAATTTTAAAAAGTCTAATTACAAAGCAATTTAAACAAATATAAAGCAATTCAGCAACTTGTCTCTTTTAGGGAGACCAATTAGTCAAACTTTTCCCCATCCACTAGAAATAATTTTAAATAAAATAGTTAGCCAGAAGACAATCAGGGACAATTTGAGCTAAAAATTTGTTTTAAAGTTTCTTCAGCTATAATTTGATTGACCAACTATATGTTTAAAAAAAAATGCAATGAACTGAAAATCAAAAAGAATACCTAAACATACTATTATTTTAGAAATCTTTACAAACTTTCTCACGAAATATTAGTCTTGAAAATGATGAATTAGACTTTTCCAAAATCTAAGTTGAAAAGCTTCATTAAACAATTTATTTATATCTGTGGATAAAGGTCTTTAAATGCTATCAATGACCAGATTTATTTGATTCTGAGTAAGAAATGTTCTCTCTGCATTCATTGGGAAGTTAGTCTCCCAAAGTCTTTTTTCTTAATAATATATATTTTAAAAAAGAAAATTCATCATTAATTTGTACAAACCCATTCACTGCCATATATATTGTAACTTAATAAAATATCAATAAAATAAGCTAACATCAAGATGGGGAAAATGAGATATTTGAATTACTATTTCTTTAAGCAAGATTTTATTTAAGTTTTTACTTATGTGTATATGGTCTATCTGGGTGCCACTAGGCTATCTAAACTTAGATAAAATTACATTATATAACTACTTATAGATGTGCCTGATTTGAACCCATTTGGTAGATTATTTATAATAGGATATAGGATTTGTATTTTAGAACCATATCACATTTGCACTAATATTAAGTAATATTTGCCTAAATTGCATGTTCTTATTAAATCAGTAATTAATTGAAAGGTTGCTAGTTTTTCACATGCTCCTACTGTTATTTCTCAGATGGCCAATCAGATGTTAAACAACGGTCTGAAGAGTGATCAGGCCTTGACACATGACAGAGATTTTGATAAGAAAAGGATGATACCACCCTTCTCTTTACTTAACTTTATATATATATATATATAAGACAGTCTTAAGCTGATAAATTATATTAACATCTAGAAAATTGTGGTGTAGTAAATCTAAGATTTTGCTCTGTAATATCGTAAATTAAAAACTCAGTGAGTAATAAATGAATATGTTTATATCTTCAAGCTTTCAAGCCAAGATGCTTAAGACTGGCTTATATATAAATAAAGTTAAGTAAAGAGAAGGGTGGTATCATCCTTTTCTTATCAAAATATCTGTCATGTGTCAAGGCCTGATCCCTCTTCAGATCATTGTTTAACATCTGATTGGCTGTTTGAGAAACAACAGTAGGCACATGTAAAAGACTAGCAACCTTTCAATTTATTACTAATATTAAAGAAAAACATCGTCAGTATTCTTTAGTTATGCAAAAAATTATTGGACAAAATTATTATATAAGATTTTAATATCATAAATGCATATTTAACATTCTCATAAGTTCTACTAGCTCATATTAAGATTTATGGATGGCAATTGACTAAACCTTGAGTGACATTTGATGATCTTCAATGGTAGTCATTATCTCTAATGATGGCTCACAAATAATAAGCAACTACAGTGAGTGATAACCATTATTCATATAGCCATTAAACATATTTATTTAGACTTTATCAACAAGTTGATGATGATGATAATGGTACTTCCATCCACAGCTTTAAAACTACGTCACAACATAAAATTTTATCTTTTATCAACCTATAATTATTTACCTAAAATATTATCATATTTAAATTATGACTTAATGATTGGCATTCACCAGTGATGATGATGATTAAACTAACTCCACAAGACAATAATTAACTCTTAAGAAATATATATGCCTCTTTTAACATAATCAAATTAACATTTATTACTGATTAATCATTAAAAATGCAGATAAAAATTTACATAAGTAATAATAATAAATTGTTTACATTTAAATAGTAATAATCACAATACCAAAAATCTTCCCCCTTTCTCTTAATGATGTACTCAATGTTCATATTATATAGTATGATGTGTGTGCATTAATTTCTCTAATGGATAACTAAAAAATTTATATCCTAGAAACATTTTTATTTAAAAAAACACTTTATGCAATGTACATACTCACCTATTGCATTTAACATATATTTTATATTTATAAATTTAAACAAAATATTAAAAAAAGAAATGAGTCAAGAAAAGGTTGGTTACATCATAGGTATAAGAACCTTTAGAGAAATCAGCTTCAAATTACCTATCTTCATTTTCACCAATCTAGGTCATTAATTACTTTGAAAATCCATCTCTCCTAATGCTAAATTTCTACTGAGTTTTAACATTCATGCTTAACAAATATACACAAGCATAATTATATTACTAGGTGTGTGTGTATATGTGTCAATTCCCATTACAAATAAAAAAAACCTATTAAACCCTTTTTACATACAATATAAATCAACATATTGAATCAATACACAATAAACATTTTATAAAATAAAATACACATATAAATGGTTACATGTAATAATCTAAGAATACATAATATGTCAATAGTGCAATATTTATTATTGTTGAAAATCTTCTCTAATTGATTTTCATTTTAAGGTTCAATGATTTAAAGAGAGAGACAAATGAATTTGTTATTAAAACATTTGTTAATATTCACTGATAATAAATGATTAAAATTCATATTATCAGTTCTTTTACTTTTGAGGCACAGACATATTCAAAGAGTCCAAAAAATTTCAAAGACAGTTTGTTAAAGGTTTAGAACTTGAATCAGCCACATACCAATATGCAACATGTCTATATTTATCAATTACAGTGGTTTACTGGAACAGGCTTATTTTTGGCTTGGGCTTGCAATTCTTTTACTTTGATGATGATGATAAAATAAGTTGCTTTCATAGGAACATTTTATCATTGGGATGGTTTATTTCTTCTGGGTATAATTACTTTTGATAGACAGATGGATATTTCTGCTTTCCATATATTTTGCTTTGCTTAGATTCAAATTCAGCAAATGGCATAGTTTTACAATTTTTAGCATTTTAATTTGTAATTGTCAGAACAGGTGAGGCAATATGTTTTCTCACATTTAACAATTAGTTATAAGATGTTTAAATATTTTAGATTTAAACTTTTCTGATGTGCATAGGTTTCCTGGATGTGTCACTGGTACCCAAACAAAATATTTTAAACCTGTCAGCAGGTTTTAGAAACTTTCAAATATATATAACAAATAATGCTCATTTCTAGCAAGCAATGCTAGTCTGTCTTATGATATCACACATATTTTTGTTACTAAAAATATCTGGTCAGCTATGGTCTGTGTGTGAAATGACAAATTTTTTTAAATTTATTATTGAGTCTTGTCCCCCAAAATTATCTGGATGTCAGTTTTAATTACAATGTCATTAATAATTCTTTGTCTTTATCCTTCCCCATGGCCCCTTTTGACTATGTCAGCATTAACCATTTGATCTTTCTCATTAACTTTTGACATCAGCCTGAAAGGTCAAGTGAAACTGTAACTCTTTCAGACAAAATAAAATAAATTGATCTCAAATAATATAACTGTTTTATAAAGAAACTAAAATTATTTAAAGAAAATGTTTTTCAACATATCTGTATCTGTCTCTAAGTTTATGTCCGTAAATACAGGCACACACACATATATTTCCAAATATGTAAAACTTGCCTATTAAAAAAAATAATCTGAATCATTTAAAAACTATAAATTAAAAATAAATCAGCAAGACTATTAGAATCAAAGTATGATTAAAGAAAGATTATTGGAATCTATTAAGTATAAATTAATTTTAAAGAAGATTAATATGCAAAGTCAAAAAAATGATTAATTGAATAGTTGGTGTCTACAGACAACTACTTATATGTGTTTTAAAACTCTAACTTTTAAATACTACTATTAAACCCATCAAAATATATACTTTTTACTAATACAAAAATAAATAGAGAAACAACTATTTCTCACACTGTTTTGTTTGAGGCTTTGGGTATTTGGTCATGTAGGGTTTGAACTCAGAGGCAGTGCAGCTTCCCCCTCCTATAAAAGAAAATGTGATGATGATTTTTTGTTGTGTTATGCACATATTTGCAATTTAGTCACAGGCTAAATTGGAATGTGTACAAATTCCACCTTCCAATAAAAAAAATCATACTTTCTTATTAATTTCTCATAACCAACAAAAATATTTTATATTCCTTTTCTTTTTTTTTAAAATCATATACTACTAAACTAAATTGATGCCATGTTATATCACTACAGGCAGGGTCTGTACAGAATTGTAAATGTATGAATCTTTCATTTTTGATCTCCATGTTTTCATTTTTACAAAACACTCAGATATATCTAGAAATATGGACTCTTGATACCATACATAATTATCTTTTTATCTATCTAGAAATAT
Organism: Epiperipatus broadwayi; assembly: GCA_028023455.1. Lineage (NCBI taxonomy): Eukaryota > Metazoa > Onychophora > Udeonychophora > Euonychophora > Peripatidae > Epiperipatus > Epiperipatus broadwayi. Next base: position 387,190 of record JAQFVV010012890.1, on the reverse strand, counting down.
TGATTCTTGATATCATACATAGTTTTTCTTTAATCTATCTAGAAATATTGACTTTTAAGATCATACATAATTATCTTTTAATCTATTTAGAAATATAGATTTTTGAGGCCACACATAATTGTCTTTTAATCTATCTAGAGATATAGATTCTTAATCATTTCTGTAATATTCTCTTCATGGGAGACTTTGTTCTATCCCTTTTATTTTTACTCTTTTTAATTTAACCATCTGATATTTTGCATGATGTTTTCCTCCAACTCCATTCACTTTCTCTTAACTTCACAATCTATCTTATCCTGACCTTTATTCATTTGCTTATATATTTTCTTTACTGGTTTTTTCATAATTTCTATCTTAAGGTCATTCACTTCTACCTTTATATCTTTCTTAAATTGATCTTTTAATACCTGCAAACATTGACCACCTTCCTGGCTTTTTATTGACTGACATACCTCTTTTATCCTTTCTTCCAATGAGGTTTCAACTTCAACAATTTCTGATCTTTTACTTTCTTCATTTAACTCCTCTATAACTTTATCTATTTCCTGTTCTAAAGATCCATTCCAGTCTTTTAAATCTGCTTTTAAACTTTCCATACATCTTTTTCTATATTCTCTTAAACTTTCTATATATTTTTTATAATCTTCTACATATTTATATATTTTATTTTCTAAACTTTTCACAGATCTTTAACTGTCTTCTGTAGAGTTATCTATTTTTTGTTCTAATAATTTCAATATATGCATCATAATTATTCCCATCCTTGATGGTGCTTCCTTCTCAATCTGAGTCTGAAAAGCTTCTTGATCCTCACCTACAGTTTCAATGCTTGTTACTGCACCATTGCCACTAATTTTAGAAGCATTTTCAAGTTTATCCATTTTTTTTCAAAATTTAATGTCTTTTGTCCTGAGTTCCCTGACCACCAAGAACTTGCACATCCATTCACTTTCTGAGAACACATTCCCTACTAACTGATTTGCCTTTTATCACCTTGCTTTCTCATGCTTTCAAAAAAAAATTTCATATCCATTATTTAATGAATCATCCAACAATAATCTATATAGTACATGTATATATTCATAATAGAGTTCATACTTCAAATTATATACTCATCTATTCCTTTAGAGATCTGACAGATACTGACAGCCAACAGAATGATTAGCAGCTCACAATTCTGAGACAAATAAAAGAATTCAGTCACAGCACTATAAGCACACAATGCACCAATTGAACACCTAGAAATTGCTATCCCAATTCAATCACTTTAAGCTACCACAAACCTTGAAAGATTGATGCAAAATCTGTTGCAATACCCTGCTTCTTTCAAGTCTTAAGGGCTGGAATATATAAAATAATGCCTTTCTCTCTCTCTCTCTTAGAGTCTTAAAGGCAAATATCAAAACTATGCTCTGCTTCTTTCAAGTCTTACAGACTGTTTTAAGTCTTATGGACTAGAATATATAAGAAAAACTATGCCTTGCTCACTTTTTAGGAGACTTATAGGCTGAGATCATGGCAGGATTACTGTTAACTGCTTCATGATAAATAAAACAAATCATAAATTGGATTGGAGCAGTGAATGGGATTGATCAGTCATGTGTAGCATGAATACACAGCATTCTTAAGGCAATGACAAAACTCTCCATCCATCACAAAAACTGCAATATAACCAATCAAACTCCAACAATCAAATATTTAATCCAACCGCCAAAATTATAGATTTCCGTTATCATGAACTCTGCAAATATACATGAAATTATTATTCCATAATTCATAACCATCACTATTCCTGTCCCTACTTCACAGTAATAATTTATTAATAACAAAATGTTTAAAAAAATCCTATTGCTAATTTAAACACTGACTCAAATTGTGATACATATATAATATTTTAGCATTGAAAAACTAAGGTGTTTTATGGCTGTACTCATTTATCAACATTGATGAAAAAATAAAAGTACAATAAACATCATCATATACAAGTGTAAAATAAGAATATAAAGCCAAATAATTCTATGAAAAAAAAACTACAAAAAAATCCTTTTTTTCTTTTTTTTTACACATCTCTCATCATTATATAGACTATTTCTTCTCTCAGGTAGGTAATGTATCTCAGAACCCTTAGTTGAGTCACCATTTGTAACTTAATAAAAATATCAATAAAATAAGCTAACATCAAGATGGGGGAAAATAAAATAATTGAATTAATATTTCTTTAAGCAAGATTTTTATCTGTTTTACTTATGTGTATATAGTCTATCTGGGTGCCACTAGGCTATCTAAACCTAGATAAAGTTACATTATATACTTACTTATAGATGTATCTGGTTTGAACCCATTTGGTACAAAATTTATAACAGGATGTAGGATTTGTATTTTAGAATCATATCACATTTGCACTAATATTAAGGGGGAAACATTCTCAATATTCTTTAGTTGTGCAAATAAATTATAAGACAAAATTATTATGTAAGATTTTAATATCATAAATCGCATAGGTCATATTAAATACTATCGATTTATCAGTGGCAATTCACTAAACCTTGAGTGACATTTGATGATCTTCGATGGTAGTCATTATCTTTAATGATGGCTCACAAATAATAAAAAAATACAGTGAGAACCATTATTTATATGGGGCCATTAAACACATTTATTTAGACTATTGATCAATAACATGATGATGATGATGATGATGATGATAATGATACTTCCAGTCACAGCTTTAGAACTAACTTACAACATAAATTTCATCTTTTATCAACCTATAATTATTTACCTAAAATATCATATTTAAATTATGACTTAATAATTGACATTCACCAGTAATAATGATGATTAAACTATCTCCACAAGACAATGATTAACTCTTAAGAAAAATATATGCCTCTCTTAATAAAAACAAATTAACATTTATTACTGATTAATCATTAATAATACAGATAAAAATTTACATAATTAATAATGATAAATTGTTTACATTTAAATGGTAATAATGATAATACCAAAGATCTTCCCCTTTCCTTAATGAAAAAGAACTCAATGTTTATATCATATAGTATGATGTGTGTGCATTAATTTCTCTAGTGGATAAATAAAAAATCTTATATCCTAGAAACATTTTTATTTTAAAAAAAAACACTCTATGCATGCACATTCTCCTATTGTGTATAACATATATTTTTATATTTATAAATTTAAACATAATATTAAAAAAAGAAATGAGTAAAGAAAAGGTTAGAGATTATAGAGATTAGAGCATTTAGAGAAATCAGCTTCAAATTACCTATCTCCATTTTTACCAATCTAGGTCATTAATTACTTTAAAAATCCATCTCTCCTAATGCTAAATTTCTACTGCTTTTTAACATTCATGCTCAACAAATATACATGTAAGCATAATTATATTACTAGGGTGTGTGTGTATATGTGTCAATTCCCATTATGAATAAAAAACTATTAAACCCTTTTTACATGACAATATAAATCAACATATTGAATCAATACACAATAAACACATTTTATAAAATAAAATACACATATAAATGGTTACATGTAATAATCTAATAATCTATAATACACCAATAATGCAATATCTATTATTATTAAAAATCTCTAATTTTCATTTTAAAATTCAAAGATTTAAAGAGGGGAGATAAATGGATTTATTATTAAAAAATTTGTTAATAGTCACTGATAAAAAAAAATAATTAAAATTGATATTACCAGTTTTCTTTTACTTTGGCGGGAAGTTCAAGAGAACACTTTAAAGTCAGTTTGTTGAAGGTTTAGAATTTGAAATCAGCCACACACCAATATGTAACATGTGTAGATTTACCAATTACAGTGGTTTACTGGAACAGTCCTATTTTTGGCTTGGGCTTGCAATTCTTTTTACTATGATGATGATGATGAAATAACTTGCTTCCATAAGAACCATTTTCTCATTGGGATGGTTTCTTTATTTCTTCTGGCTATAATTATTTTAAATAGACAGATGGATATTTCTGCTTTCCATATATTTTAACATTTTGCTTTACTTTGATTCCAATTCAGCAAATGGCATGGTTTCACAAATTTTAGCTTTTTAATTTGTAATTGCCAGCTCAGGTGAGGCAATACATTTCTCCTCATATTTGACAATTGGATATACAATGTTTAAATATTTTAAATTTAAACTTTTTTGATGTGCATAGGTTTCCTGGATGGGCCACAGGAATGCAAGCAAAATATTTTTAACCTGCCATCAGGTTTAAGAAACTTTCAATTATATATATATAAATAATGCTACTTTCTGGCAAGCAATAAGTTTATTCTCCCCTTTTATTTTTTATTTCAGCTTTTATATACTAGTCTGTCTGATGATATCACACATGTTTGTTACTAAAAACACCTGGTCAGTTATAACTGCATTCCATTAGTGGTCTGTGTTAAATCTCTTCTGTGAATTGACTTTTTTTTAAAATTATTATTCAGTCCAGGTCCCCCAAAAATTAGCTGGATATCAGTTTTAATTACAATGTCATTAATAGTTCTTTGTCTTTATTCTTCTATGTGGCCCTTTTGACTATGTCAACATTAACCATTTGATCTCTTTCTCATTAACCTTTGACATGAGCCTGAAAGGTCAAGTGAAACTCTATAACTCTTTCAGACAAAATAAAATAAATTGATCTTAAATAATATAACTGTTTTAAAAAGAAACTAAAATTATTTAAATAAAACTTTTTCTTTTAACATATCTGTAACTATCTCTAAGTTTATGTCTGTAAATACAGGCACATGCACATATATTCCCAAATATGTATAACTTGCCTATTAAAAAAAATAATCTGAATAAATTAGAAACTATAAATTAAAATTCGTAAAATAAATCATCAAGATTATTAGAATCAAAGTATGTTTAAAGAAAAAATATTAGAATCTATTACGTATAAATTAATTTTAAAGAAGATTAATAAGCAAAGTCAGAAAAATGATTAATTGAATAGTTGGTGTCTACAGACAACTATTTATATGTGCTTTAAAACTTTAACTTTTAAGTACTACTGTTAAACCCTTCAAAGTATATGCTACCTTTTTATTAATACAAAAATAAATAAACAACTATTTCTCCCACTCTTTTGTCTGAGGCTTTGAGTACTTGGTCATGTAGGGTTTGAACTCAGAGGCTGTACATCTCCCCCTCCTATAAAAGAAAATGTGATGATTTTTTGTTATTTTATGTACACACTTGCAATTTAGTCACAGGCTAAATTGGAATGTGTACATATATATATATATATATATATATATATATATATATATATATATATATATATATATATATATATATATATATATATATATATATATATATATATATATATTAAATGTTCACTAGTTATTTAGTGTTTTTAACGAGTTAACTACTTGTACTCAGTGACCAAATTACGTCCTATCTATTAAATTTGTTTCGTCAGACAATTCAGTAAGATTTAATGGACACAATTATTTTTCCTGGCCACACAACACACTTTTAACTAATGCAGCTACTAAAATAATGGGATCAAGTATGCCAGCTTTTAATTTATTTGAAAGGCTTCAGAATTCTATATTAAAATTCACTGGCAAACATCCCTTTTTTATTTATTTAGCTATGACGAAATTATCTAGAAACTCCAGAGGATTGAGTTTCTGTATAGCATTGGCAAAGGTAAAATTATATTTTCAAATCTTCATAATTAACTTTAATAAAATCATTAATAAGCATTAACAATGTACAATGAATAGGGGTATTAGAAATAAAGATTTTTATTTTAACAAATTAAAATATAAATAGTAAAAAACAAAAACATTATGATTTAATTAATTGGAAAGATGGCACACATGATAATCTAGATATGAATTAATTAATAATAAAAAACAGTTCAATGATTATAGTTCTTGGGTACACAAGAGTCTCTTGAAGAATAAAATTTAAAGTCTTGATCGGGATTATTTTGATATCAATTTTAAGAATTGTTTGCAAACTTTGTCACAATTGGGAAAAATTACTCTTAACTTACCAGTAAGTTGGTGTAGGTTTTTGGAATCCTGAGCTCATAAGAATTTCCATTGGTCTGTCCTGCCAGTATCTTCCATTATTGTTGCACTCTATAGCTGGAGAAAAGGCACAATTGTAGTGACCCTTTCATTATAAAAAGTGATTTTCACAAGGCCCGTTTCCATTGCTTGCTTGATGACTTGGTACAGCAAGTGGTAAACCTGTGAAGACGTATATTATTGCCACAAGTTCTGCTCACGGAAACCTCCAACTTTCAGACACATAACTAGAAGGTATAGAGATGACCTAGATTGAGGTTGTCCTCCTCCTTTTATACCCCGATCCAGTTTTGAAACTTCTGCGCATATCTTTTGTTTGTTATTAATGTACAAGATAATAATCTTGTACACTTTCTCTTAAATTTAAGTTACAAAGTCCTCCTTTCACAAAGTCCCTCTGCCATCTTTAATTACTAAAATATTTTTCTTTTAATTTTCTAATTGTAATCTTTTTATTTTTGGAATTCTTTTAATCTATCTGGATCAGTAATCTGCATGTCATTTTTCTTTCCAATTTTAACTTTTATTTTTAATTACATAAAAAAAAATATGAACGACAATTTTAACTTTCATTGTACTTTTTAAAACACAAATTATACTAATCAGAAAAATCTAAAAATGTTTTTCTTTTAAAAGATCGCTAAATTTACTTTTTTTTAGCTTTTAAATATCTTACCGGATGCCAATATATTTGTACCATATAAAAAATGGTACAATATATATATATATATATATATATTGTACCATTTTTTATATGGTACAAATATATATATATATATATTATATATATAACTTGCTTTTTAATTATTAACATAAGAATATTAAGAATAAAATTCTCTCTATCTTTGCTTAATTTATTATCAGTTTGTTATTAATGCTCTATTTTTATTAAGCTGATGTATTGGATTTACTCTGAATTTCCATCAATGTTGGAAAAGATAAGCTTATAAGAATCAAAAACATAAGGAATATGTGCATTCATTTTATTCTTTATTATGGGGAGTGGAAAATGCTTATCTCCATTAATTACATTCACATTGATCTATGCTAATTTAATGTTTCCTTTTGTCAACTTCTGTTTAATTTTTAAAAAATTGTTAATTATTATGTGCTGACATCATGCTTAATAAGAATTAATATTTACAACTTTAAATTGATTCAAAATATTTCTAAATTTAATATCTGAATATTGACTCGTAAATCGAAAGATTTCATGAACGTTAATGTTTAACAGAAATAGAGGACTTAATCAGTAAAGAATTTATTAGCTTCATGCTCCCAAATCAAAATGCTTTAGATTTGCCTATATAATTAAGAAAAATACCTTAGAGATAAGAGGGTCCCTCTTATCTTTATAAAGTTGAATCTTGTGTTATGATTTGTAGAGGTCTCTCTTGATAAAAAATTAAGCACTCAAGGCACATGTACTAAAGTTTTTAGCCTTATATAATTATTAAAAAATTGTTATTAAAAGTGAAATTCTATTTCTAATTTTATATAATTGATTATTAATTTAATAATTATTAATGTCATGGTCTCATCATGCTGATATATGAAGTTCACTCTGAATTTCCATCAATGTTAGCAAGAAAAACCTGAAGGTTTGTGCTGATCATATATTAGATATGATAATATGTTGGACTGTTTTCATAATCTTTCAGTAAATGGTGAATGTACAGAAAATTGTAAACTTTATTTAAACTTTTCAACTACAAACAATTTGTTAATAATAACTCACAAATAGACAACACAGGTTAAAAATGACACAACATTTTGAGTAGTATTTTATTCTCCACACTTCTTCGTGTATTTCTAACCTGCCCAATGACAGTATTGGCATAGGAGTAGAACTCATATTTTTAACAGAATAGCTCAGTTGGTTAGAGCGCATGCCTTAAATTTGATATCAGAAATCTAAAGGTGCAAGTTTGATTCCTATGATAATACTTTCACTGATCAGGCCAGAAACACCTAAAGGAGAATGGAGAATAATATTACTCAAAACATTGTATCATTACTAACCTGTGTTGTCTATTTGTGTGTTATAAAATACACACAGAAAAGGTAATTTTTTAAATAATATTTTGTTTTATTAATGCCTAGCATGCTTTCAATATATGTTTTTACTATGTCATATTCATGGCATATATGCAGTAATAAAATGAAACACTATTTAAAAAACTACCTTTTCTGTGTGTATTTTCATTTTACCAGATATTATGTTGGCTCAGAAAGGAAGAAAATTAATAATAATTGAATTAACAAGTTGTTTGTATTTGAAAAGTTTATGTGAATTTTAAAATTTTCTATACATTCAGCATCTACTAATAGATGATGGAAATTGTCCAATATATTATCACATTTAGCAAGAGAAAACCTTATAAATATGACAAACTTAAAAAATAGGTGAATCCACTGTATTCTTGATTTTTCATTAACGGAGTTTTATGTAGCTTAAGGGAATAGTGCTTTACTTCTTCAATTATATATATATATATATATATATATATATATATATATATATATATATATATATATATATCACAGATGGAGCTTTACCAATAGCTCATCAAGCTTGTTTACAAAAAATGCCGAGAGAGAATCGAAATTTCAATATGTCTTTCAAATTGTCCCCAACCTTTAAACCACGGTTGCAAGCTAATTAGCTTTCATCAGTAAAGGGTAGGGGGACTAGAAACTAGATCTAAAACCCCAACTCTACTGAACGGCATATATGTAAACTGATTCTATCAGCTTGAAAGCACGAATTTTCTAGATACGTAAATATCTTAAAATCCAGCTAAACAAACTAGATAGCTATATGGGTCTGAAATCAGTTCAGTTTCACCACATAGTAGAAAGGTTCTGCAATCTATATCATTGTTAATCTATATCATTGATAAATGTACCTTTGAAGGTTTTAGCAATGATATAGATTGCACAACCTTTCTACTATGTGGTGAAACTGAACTGATTTCAGACCCATATAGCTATCTAGTTTGTTTAGCTGGATTTTAAAATATTTACGTATCTAGAAAATTTGTGCTTTCAAGCTGATAGGAACAGTTTACATATATGCTGTTCAGTAGAGTTGGGGTTTTAGATCTAGTTTCTAGTCCTCCTACTCTTTACTGACAAAAGCCAATTAGCTTGAAACCATGGTTTAAAGGTTGGGGACAATTTGAAAGAGATATTGAAATTTCAATTCTCTCTCGGCAATTTTTGTAAACAAGCTTGATGAGCTATTGGTAAAGCTCCATCTGTGATCATAAAATGCAAGCTATAGGCAGGTTAAAAAATTTTTAACTTGTTTTTGTTTATTGTAAATGTACCTTTGAAGGTTTTAGCAATGATATAGATTGCAGAACCTTTCTACTATGTGGTGAAACAGAACTGATTTCAGACCCATATAGCTATCTAGTTTGTTTAGCAGGATTTTAAGATATTTATATATGTAAAAAATTTGTGCTTTCAAGCTGATAGGAACAGTTTACATATATGCTGTTTAGTACAGTTGGGGTTTTAGATCTAGTTTCTAGTCCCCCTACCCTTTACTGACAAAAGCCAATTAGCTTGAAACCATGGTTTAAAGGTTGGGGACAATTTGAAGGAGATATTGAAATTTCCGATTCTCTCTCGGCATTTTTTATAAACAAGCTTGATGAGCTATTGGTAAAGCTCCATCTGTGATCATAAAATGCAAGCTATAGGCCGGTAAAAAATTTTAACTTGTTTTTGTTTATCATATATATATATATAATGATAAATAATATTTTAATAATGAATAAAAATAAAAATAGATTTGTAAAAATTTTCACATGATGTTATATATATATATTTTAAGAGGCAACCCCGGTATTAATTTTAGTTGTTTGTTTATATATCAAAAAAAATGACTCTACTGGCCATGTAGGGTAGTAAAAAAACAAAACTATGGCTGTATAGTCACTATAACACCTGTGGATAGAATTTGACTACTATCCACCATATTGGATTCGAATACGAATCTCTTTCTTAAATACATAATAAGAAATAAAACCTACATATCCTATATTAGGATATACATTAAAAATATATATAACAAAAAAAAATCTATCCAGTGGTCATTATTTTATTTAAAAAAAAAGACAATTTCTTCGGATCAAATATATTTATGAGCGTCAATTAATTAAATGACCTCAAGGGCCAATCTTACTAAGACCGTAAGAATTATACTTTCTCCTTTTAGAAATCCTAAAACAATCACTAATTAGGTGCCTGATCCTTTTAGCTAGCTCAAACCCCAGGGTTGGGAGGTAATCGTAATACTCATCAAGTTGAATGGAGGTGACTGATTAAATTTGTGTAATTGAAACAGGCTTTTCCTGTTTTATATACCTTTCAATTTAAGATGCATATATATATATAAACTTACGTCTTAGAATTTAAAATTATGTGTAATCTACTTGCTTATTCTGATATTCTGCCAGGAAGGAAACTAGGCTAACATAAATGATAAATATGTTTATTAATGAGAGACAATTTTTTTAAAGTAAGTAGATAATTTTATTACTATGGTTAGTTAAATATTGAGAAAGAAAAAACATATTTACATAATTTATATATCAATGACAACATAAAAGATAAAATAAAAAAAACAAAATTAGTGAATTATAAAAGAACATATAATTAAATATATATATGAGAATGCATTTATATGTTTAGCTTAAAATATATAATTCTACACAATGGCTGAACTTTTGGAGAGTAACGACAAGTAATGTTCAATTCTTTTAGGTTAAAGAAACTAATTATAGTTACCTTGAAGTACGATGGATTTCTAATAGGGATAAGTGGATTTCCACGTAATAGTGATGTAGATGATCCAACTGAAACCTAGATATTCTTTTTCTGTCGAAGAATATGGTTGAAGAATAAAACAAAATTTTTTTGCGAACAACAAAAAGTTTGCACAAAAGTCTATTTTGTGGTATTTGAGTCTAAGAAATAATGATGACTTACTGGAGGCATTCTGAGTATACATAATTTGAGATTTTCTTCCTTCCTAGACTGTTTGAGTGGCATATTAATGAGGTACCTATGGTTCTTGAAGGGCAAGTAATTAACAGGAACAGTTACATCTTTGGAGCTTAGGATAGTGGCCTTTACACGTATTTTTCTACTCCTGCATTCTGATGGTAGTGATGGTCTGAGTTACTATATCCAAAACCATAGCTGTATCAGTCAATTTAGCAATGAGAAAATATTAATATTTCAGTTCACAAAATCACTCCTGCTTGTTCTGCTTTTGCTTTTCAACTCATTAATTAATCCAATTCCTTTTGTTCCCAAAATAGTTTATCAGTATCTCGATCACTATGTCATAGGAACGCTTTTTAACATTTTTTTTTTCGGCCATGCATTTACTTTTTGATTCCTTGGATTTTTGAGTGGCAAAGTAAGGTAACAAAAGACAAAATTGCCTCAAGATAGACATATATAACAGTTCTTTTCATTACTCTCATTAACTTGCGATTTACAATAAAACAATAGAAAATTATACATTTGAAATAAAATAATAATACAAGAAGAAAATTTATATATTTGCATATAACTGCATTCCCATAATTTATCAACATATTTTCATGAATTTATTTTAAAATAAATAAATATCTATAAATATATCTCTCTCTTTTTTTTAATTAATAAAAAAAACCTTTCAAACTTTCTCTCTTAGACATATATATCTCATTCTTTATATTTTCCCCTCGCAGCTGAATCAAATTTATTAGACACATGCTGATCTAAGCAGTTAGGGAATATTGTGTAACTTTCTTGTAACAGGGTTTGAACCTGGTTACTGTTACAATGCTTCTCTGTTGGAAAGACTTCAATATGAGGTATACTTATTTTGAGGTCTAAATAATAACTTCATTATAGTACGGTTTTAAAGCCCTAGCATTGTAGGACCCTTTAACCTCTGACCCAGTGTCCACCCAAAAGGCATTATTTCCCTGTCGCTGTACAATAGTGAGGGGACCCTCATATAAATTACAAAACTTGTGGCAGATGAATTTTCCTGGGTCACTGATGTGTGGTGTTTCAACCATTACCTTGTCTTCTATTTTGAATCAGTGCTGGTACCCACTGATCTTTTATTTCTATTTTGACTTCTTTTCATAAGGGTCTGGTAAGCTTGAGCTCTATCAGCTTTTACATCTATTGGGGCATCATCCAACCCAGGCAAGGGGGTTTTTATCAATCGAGGGACATGTTTTCCTAAATGCAGCCATATTGGGGCAAACCCGGTCGATTCATTGTCCGACCAATTAATATAATCTATGACCTGTGGAACTTGCTTGACCCAATCTTGATGGTTCATTGGGAGATAGGTTCTAAATAACCAACCTAGTTCCTGCATAACTCTCTCACATGTGTTCGATTGTGGATTACAAATGGATGTCAATATGTGTTTAATTCCTTGTCGTTGTATCCACCTATGCCATTCCCCCAACATGAAAGGAGTGCCATGACCTGATAATAAAATGTTTGGTTTTCCCACAGTGGGAAAGTGGTGATAATTTTTTTAGCATTTTTATAGTGTTCTTAGTATTTTCCTGGATTATCAGGTATGTGGCTACAAATTTTGAGAATAGATCATAGACCATGACCAGATGCTTCTTGTTAAAGGCAGGCAATGGACCATAATAATCCAGGGCCATCATTTCCTGTGGCTTTGTTGGAATAATGGAAGTCATGGGTGTTACATAACTCCTATTATCTGGCTTTGCCTTTTGGTATATTTCACACTGGCCCACCATGGCCATAATTTTAGTATGCATTCTGGGCCAATAAAACCAATCCCAGAGTAAACACTCAGTTTTGAGTGGGCCATAATGACCATAAAGTTGGTGTACATGGGTGATTACAGCCTACCTCATCTAATGTGGTAAAACAGGCTTCCACTCCTCTTGGTCCTCATGAATTTGATACTGTAATATCGATTATCTTATTCGGTATCATCCTGCCTTGTTTCCTACTCAGTTTGTGATATAGTGTTTCTGACATAACATAAATTTGATTCCCTGAATCAATGAGGGTTTCTAGTTCTATTTGATTGATTTCCATATAAATCTTTGGGAATTCCTGTTTGGCATATTGAGGAACCCTATCTTCCCATGAACATACCAAATTCCCAATGTGTATCCCTTTTCTCAAGTGTTATCATTCCTTTTTCCTCTGCCATATCTGTTCGACATTTATCTGTGAATCTTCTATCTTCGATCTCCCTCATTTTCTCATCTACCTCAATTTGATTTAACATTTTGTCAACTTCTTTGGCTGAGCTAATGCTTTTAATCCACATTCAGCATCTTATTACTAATGGCAAATTTTGACACACCATTTTTACTATCTGATTTTCAGATAGCTTATTACTCTCTAATGTCTTCCATGTGGCCACTTGTTGTCTGAAAAACTGTGTGTAATTTTCCTTTCCTTTTTCCGAAAACTTCTGGTTCATGATTCACATTTTGATATTCTCCTGCTGTTCCTCATTCCAAAACGTCTTCTTCAAGGCTGTTTCATACTCCTGGTATGTTTGGAGTTGGTGTAACATAGACTCCCACCATGTTTTCGCATGTCCTTGAAGGTGGATCTGTGCTAGGATTATTTTGAATTCTTCCGGTATTCCATATCTCCAAAATATCTTTGCAAACTATTTATATGCTCCCTTGGATTTTCTTTTTTCTGTCGTTTAAATACCTTCATTTCCATCCCCTCTATTTCCTGTAACATTGTTATCATCATATCTATACTGCCTGTCTTTTCTACTTTATCTTTGAGATAAATAACTTTTATTTTTATGTTTTATTTTTTTTTTTTTACAAAAATGATTTTTTTGTTTTTAACTGAGTGAAATAATGACACAATTATATATTTATTATTATTATTTTTCTATACAATGTGCTAGGCTCACTACCCCAGCTCACAAAGTACTATGTTGACTGTCACCTGCCCTATTGTTGAACCTCTAATCCTATCTAGTGCTTTATTCTTCCAAGTATTATTAATGAGACAAAATAATTACCAACTACAACAACCCACAACAAAAAAAAGAATATCTTCTCAACCTGCTGTTCTCCTACTTTCATAGTCCCATTCATTGGAAAGCCATTTTAATGGGCAACCCCAGTATTAATTTTAGTTGTTTGTTTATATATAAAAAATGACTCTACTGGCCACGTAGAGTAGTAAAAAAACAAAATTATGGCTGTATAGTCACCATAATACCTGTGGATAGAATTTGAACACTATCCATCATATTGGATTCAAATACGAATCTCTTTCTTAAATATATATTAAGAAATAAAACCTACATATCCTATATTAGGATGTATGTTAAAAAAATATATAACAAAAAAAAATCTACCCAGTGGTCATTATTTCATTTAAAAAAAAAGACAACAATTTCTTGGAATCAAGTATATTTATGAGCGTCAATTAATTAAATGACCTCAAGCGCCAATCTTACTAAGACCATAAGAATTATACTTTCTCCTTTTAGAAATTTTAAAATGATTGCTAATTAGGTGCCCGACCCTTTTAGCTAGCTCAAATCCCAGGGCTGGGAGATAATGATAATACCCATCAGGTTGAACAGAGGTGACTGATTAAATTTGTGTAGTTGAAACAGGCTTTGCCTGTTTTATATACCTTTCAATTTAAGATGGGTATATATAAACTTACGTCTTAGAATTTAAAATTACGTGTAATCTACTTGCTTATTCTATATTCTGCCAGGAAGAAAACTAGGCTAACATGGCAATAAATATGTTCATTAATGAGAGACAATTTGTTATAAAGTAAGTAGTGAAGCAGTCTGATCTAAGTTCAATCCGAGCTTCATGACATCTAGCCATAAGCCCATTTCCAACCCTAGTATTAACCTTAAATTTCCAATGCAATAGGGCTTTATACATTCAATCCATGCTAATTTCCATAAAGTATAACTTATTTCATAAATGCGTATTAAAATTAATTAGTTTCAGATTTAAATTGACCAATTCTATTAATAAATTCATGATAGAATTATTTATAAATTTATATATTATAACTGCGTGGATTGTGCGTATATATTTGTAAATATTTAGATATATATAATTCTTTAAAAGTTTCATTGCGTCGGGAATGTTTGATTTTATTTTTAAATAATTTATTAAAGTTTTATTGATTAAAAGCTACATTCTTTCAATAAGCTTTCAGATTTTCCCTTTCCAAAAACAACAGTTAAAGTTTTATTAATTAGAAAATGAATTCAAGTTAATGAGTTTGAAAGCCTTATCGAAGGAATGTATCTAAAAACAACCAGTAAATCTAAAAACATTGATAATGAAAGAAGCGCTAGCCTGAAGGCATCAGAGGACAGATATATAGCTCTGAAAAGTTTGGGAAAAAAGCCATCTTTGTTGTAGAGAAGTGCAGTGAATTCTGTGCATTTCAAAATCATAAATTTAAATAGTGCTTCAATCATGGTGAAGGGCTAAAATGTCAGGAATCTGGCTGCAGTTCCTGAAGTCCCCTGAAATCTTCAATGAAGCTGATGAATCTTTTCTGGACCAATCATACTGCTAAGATTGTGAAAATTCATTAAAATACTGTTCAAGTAATCAATCAAATGGTGCCCACGTTTTACTAACCTGGATGTGTAAATTAAGGAAACCAGCCCCGGAAGAAATGGGTAATATATTTCCATAATGAACCTTAAACTATCTGGCCAGTTTCCAAACTTTACTTTACACTCCCTTTAAGAGCTCTTCTCATTTATAATGTAATAATACTCTGTGTAAAACCTTTTATTTATGCTAATTTAACTTTCATAATAATTCTCCCAACCTCTAGTCTTTAACTTTTCCTTTCTTACATGGCGGTTCATTTATTTTATTATGTATATTTATTGAGTAAATTTATTAATGTTGTTATATTTTAATTATATGCCAATAATCCTTCGACTCAATGATCTCCTTTGTTTTCTTTGCAATACACAAGTAATATAAACTTAATTCTGATAGTTAATTCTCGCCCATTAGAACTAGATTAATACAGTTCTATCAATCATCGAGTCGAAAGAAATTATTAATGATTGTTATTTTTATCATTGGCTAATAATAAATTATTAGCTCCATTTTTAATCTATGCCACTGCTATTTTCTCATTTCACTAATATTTATTTATTATTCAAATATAATCTTAAAATGTTTTTTGCAAAGGGCCAATAAAGGAATCGAATAAATATATTCTAATTCAACTTTGTTATTTTCTATTGAGATTCAGGAAGGGCATGATGATTGGGGCATAATTAATATGATTTACAAATACTTTAAAATAATGTTAGTTAAAAGCTCATTTGACTTTAATTCATTTGATCAAGTCATCACGTAGAGCATTCTATAATTGGGTTTTAGTTCTCAAATGGTGACTAGTAAGTCATCATCTTCAACGTTGCTGACGTAGGGCAATCTTCCAATCCATTAGGCTGGTCGGTGAAAATATTTCTGTATTTTAAATTATCAAGGAAGAAAGTACTTCCTCTCCAATTCATATTAGTCAAAGGGCATAAGACTTGTCAGATGCAAGCCGCCATAGGACTTCGATTATCGACTAGCCATCGTCTTTCAATTTCACTTTATAGCTCATAATTCGTCAGCACCGTTACCTCTGTTCCAGTAAAGCCCGCTCTGATGCTTGTAATTCGTGATGAAGTGATTTAAATTAAAGTCCAACAAATTCTCCATTACATCTCAGAATAAGTTTTCTAATAAAGGTTAAAGTTATGCCCTAAAATACGTATCTTGCTCTTCATGAATGGATTTGCGAATCTGGAAATAAATATCATATTCTTTCGTATAAAATTAGAGTAATAATTTCCTTTACTAATGAATACCTTTATCTGCCTTTTATTTCTTGTTGGGGGCATAGACATATACTTTCAAATATTGTGTAACATTCATTGGCATATAATAAGGACCACCACTCATATTATAATTATAAACTTTGCTTAAGGACTAGAATTAATTAATTTAATCATTATTGAAAACTCAAACAAAACAAACTATTATTATTAAATATTTTCTAAACACACTTGGTTTCTTAGTTCTTAATTTTTTTATAGTTATTTTAATGTTAATACTCGCTGTCTGTGTTGGCAACCCGAACATATACATATGATTCGATTTTAAAAATTATCTTAGTTAATTGATTATCCATTAGTGTCAGTTCAGGGGTCTCTGATCCTCACCAACTGTTGAGCTAGTTTCTTGGTGCATAGCACTGTGCCGTCGATTTAGATTTCTACTAATCTGAGCTGTTGAGTTGGGTTTGAACTCAGCTGAACCAAAACTGAATTCAAACCCAACTCAACAGCTCAGATTAGTAGAAATCTAAATCGATGGCACAGTGCTATGTGCCAAGAAACTAGCTCAACGGTTGGTGAGGATCAGAGACCCCTGAACTGACACTAATGGATAATCAATTAACTAAGATAATTTTTAAATCGAATCATATGTATATGTTTGGGTTTCCAACACAGACAGCAAGTATTAACATTAAAATAACTATAAAAAAATTAAGAACTAAGAAACCAAGTGTGTTTAGAAAATATTTAATAATAATAGTTTGTTTTGTTTGAGTTTTCAATAATGACTAAATTAATTAATTCTAGTCCTTAAGCAAAGTTTATAATTATAATACAAGTGGAGGTCCTTATTATATGCCAACAAGTATTACGCAATATTTTGGAATTCTATGTCTATGCCCCCAACAAGAAAATGAAGGCAGATAAAGGTATTCATTTGTAAAGGACATTATTACTCTAATTTTATACGAAAGAATGTGATATTTACTGCCACATTCGCAAATCCATTCATGAAGAGCAAGATACATATTTTATGGCATAACTTTAATCTTTATTACAAAACTTATTTACTTTGTGATAACTGATAATTTGTTTGACTTTAATTGAAATCACTTCATCACGAATTACGAGCATCAGAGCAAGTTTCTAATTGGGAAAAACACTAGAAGATACCCTTCAACATTTCAAAACAAGCTAATGCAGATACAAAATAGGGACAAATTGATCACATCCCCAGACATATATGCAGCAACTTGGTCACTGATCAAGCAAAGATCAAGGCTATAACAAAGATTGAGATTGCAAAACTATAAACAAAGACTATGCATTTGATTGTAACTATACAAATGAACTCATGTACTATCTGTAAGTCTATTTTACCAATGTACCTTTTCTGGTGATACCACATGTAACCTACTTATTGTCCAATAAAGTATATTGTTGAAATAATATAATAATAATAATAATAATAATAATAATAATAATAATAATAATAATAATAATAATAATAATAATAATAATAATAATAATAATAATAATAATAATAATAATAATAATAATAATAATAATAATAATAATAATAATAATAATAATAATAATAATAATAATAATAAATTTAAACTATCTTATATACTTACCAAAATGGAAGTTAATTTGTTTTTGCAAAATGTGGTTAAATGTAAAAATGTCATTGATATAAATAAGTAGCATTAAATCTTGATCCATAAAATTATTATTGCATATACGGTTGTTGATGATAGGTTGATTATTTTTGTATAATTTTTTTCCATTTGAATTTATAAGTAATTTTGATATATAAAGGTTATGATCTATTACGTAGTTTATAGTTAAGCAATATTTAGTTTCATGCTCCAAAATAATACCATAAAAAGTAAAAAAATGTTTATCATTGAGACCTATTAAATTATTAAATATATATATATTGATGAATAAAATAACCAAGGAAATCAAATTAATTAAAATAAAAAAAGACAGAATAAGCTATAGTTTACAAAATGCTTAGATATAAATACCAATTAAATATAAAAATGTACTGAAATAGAAAGAACTATATATATATAATTGCTAAAGACTAAAAACATACATTAACTGATAGTTTTAGTCATCACCTTTCTTATGTGTTGCTAACCATTACGCAATATATTTTGACTATAATTTAGTTGTTTTTTAATTAAATATACTAAAGATTTAAATACATGTTTATCACTTTCAAACAAAGGATTAAACTTAATATAAATATAACTTTATGCGATCTATTTATTTCAAATAAAAATGAATAATATTATAGTTGTATAATAGGCTTAAGTAAGTTGAAAGATGAAACATATTTTGCATGGCAAAAAAATTATAAATCTATTTTAACTTTAAATAAATAGACTAGTAAATTAAAATATGTAAATAAATAACTGTTATGGCATAGTCAAAATAAGAGTCATAGATCACATGACCCTATCTCTTAAGCTTGTAAGTTATAAACAATGAGGATTGCCAATTCCTCTTACAAGCTTTGTGATAAATGCTTAGCCAGAGCCAGCACTTAAAATATCTCTGTCAGGAACCCTTCTCCAAAATCCTGACACCTCTCTGAGGAGTGCCAAAGCACGAAACCACGGTCAGGGGTTTGGGGAGGGGTTCCTGACAGAGATATTTTAAGTGCTGGCTCTGGCTAAGCATGTATCACAAAGCTTGTAGAGGAATTGGCAATCCTCATTGTTTACTGTTATTGCGTGTTTGTTTTATGCCGCATAATACAATATATTTTGCCATCAAATGAATTTATTTACACTTTAAAACTAAATAAATTGCAAAAAAACTTCTTAATATTAAGTTCAGATGATTTACTAGAATGTTAAACAAGTATTTAGATCTCTATTTTATCTAAAAAGTGATTTTAACTTACTTCCTATGAAAGTTCCGTTTTTTATTTTATTTTAGATAATGGTTAATAATAATAAGATGAGAACTATAATGTTTAAATATTATTTACAAGTAAATTTATTTATATATATATAATGTGAAATCATCTTTTCCCTCCCAAATACAAATAGAAGGTCCGTTAATTAAAAACTATTATGTATATCTGTTACGTGTGATATTTATAATTTATAAAAATAAAAAAAAGTATTAAGAACTTCATTAATTTCTATTTTTGATGTATATGTATGTGCAATTATCATATAATACAGTTTTATACGCATTTTTTTTACATTTATGTATGTATAATTTACAATTTTGACAATTGAACTCGCAAATCATTTCATCACACCTATCTTTGATAAAAATTATGTTTACATCTAATATGTAGTTGATTTAGCCCTTGGAAAAAAATATTTGCTAGATTATCCATTTAAATAAATGTATGAGACTGCAAATATAAATGGTTATTTTTCACTTTCTCATGCAAAGAGTGAGATGACAAACCAATATAACAAAGTTTAATTTAGTTATCAAAATTGAAATTTATAAGATATGACAATATTTTTTAAAAAAAACTTATTTAGACAAAAATCTCATGAATAGTGAGTGCCTCACAGTAAACCATGAAAGAGAACATAAATCTTATCCAGGCAAAGATTTTACCAATCATCTCTTAAAGGACATTAGAAAGAAGAATGCATTACTAGGGTTTGCAAACAGCAGGAGGTGAGAGTGTAAAACAATGGTAACAGCAAAGCATAAATAAACCATATAATCTATAATCTGTTGCCTTAATAATAAGTTCTAGTTGTATAGCTTATTTAAGCTTTGACTGTTATATGATTTATATTTAAAAACGACCTACCTACTGGCAATTTATGATTTAATACATATATGTATATATATATATTCGCATACAAACACTTTTGAATCAAGCTAAAACTTGAACATTTGTTGAAATACAGAATTAAAAATTTTTTTTAGATAATTAATTGGATATCTAGTTTTTGAATACTAAATAAATATTTATCTATTAATAGTTAAATGGTAAAACAAAGAAAGAAATCCTTAAACTTCAATCATAACAGTTAGCTGATTTAAGGAGTAATCTCATTTTTTTTTTTTAGAAGGCAGTGGAGAGACCCTTGTTTTATAGTGAATTATTTAAAACCTCTTTTCTTATTGTATTTTTTTCTTTAGTTTTAGAAGAAACTTTATTTAAGCAAAAATATATCTACAGATATTTCAATTTAAAGGGGAAAAAATTATATATAGATATTTCTGTTTAAAACAAAAATAATAATACAAAACTAATCACGGAATATCACAATAAGTATTTTTAATAGTTTTCAGTGAATTATACTATTATTAAAAATATTTACAATAAAACAGGAAACAGAAAATACATCTCACTAGAGGTTAGAGCACTGATAGACAAGTGACCAAATATCTGTGAAAATGTCTGATAGGATGATTTTTTTAGATCTTTGTTTTATTGTCTCTAATTTGTTTTTAAATGTGTTAAAATTTATTATATTACTATTGTAAAGATAAGTGCACTTAGTGCACCATAATGCATATAGTATAAATGTTATACCTCTTATTTCTGCAAGCAGGCATTTGGAAAAGATTTCTTTAACTGAACTGATAGTGACATTCTTTTTTTTAATAAAATTTTTGTAATATAAGATCAAGTATATTGCAGGCTACTACATTCACAGAATATGTGTTTTTAGTTCTCTTCTGATCTGTGGCACAACTCACATATAGTATCGATATTAAGTATGTTTCTCTTATCTCTCATAAAGTATGTTTATACTGACCACATGTTCATTTTGAGTACAAAATCAAAAAATTGTGTATATGTATATATGACTTGTATGTTTGAATATATTTATTTACTTTACAGCCAGTTTTTAAAAACAGCCTACAAATTAAAAAAATAAACAGCAATGTACTCAGATTTTGTAGATCTATTTTGGAAGAAATGTCGTTAAAATTTCCAAATTAATATTTACAAATCTCTTTGAAATATACAATATTAATTTTAAAATATATTAGTTTTGTAATGGTAATAATTGACTCTAAAAATTTAAATGTTTTTTGTACCTAAGTATTATTATAATCATTGCTAATAATTTATCATTTATTGTCTGACACAGCTAATATAAGTAAAACGTTCAAGCATATATATATATATATATAACCATTCAAAGCATATATGAAGGATTAGTAATATATAAAAAATTTAATTTACTAGGAAATACTCATGTAATTGTAAATATTTTGCCTATGCTGAGCTCGATCAAAAAGAATTCAAATTCATGACTATATGTTAAACTTTCATATACAATTGTTAAGATTTGCTACGAAAATAAAGAAAATAAAAAAAAATCATTATTATAAATAAATCCTGCTAAGAAGAAGTCAAACTGTTTTATAATCTTTTACCCAAGTAGTTTTTTCACGGTGCAATAAAAGCACTGGATATGTGACTTTAATATGTATATATATTCAAATAATTATAATATTTCCGTGAATATATTTATAATATAGCCGTTCAGAATTTTCTAGTCTACGAACCTTATATATATATATTAAACATTATAATATTGATGCATTTTTAATCTTTAAAACAAAACTTACCTTTTACTATAAAAATATATTCATTAAAATATCTAAGAATTTCACCGCCATACCATATTGATAAGAACCATATTATTGCGTTCATTTTTTTTTTTTTTTTGTAGGATAAATGTTAAATGTATTTTTATTGTTTAATTCATTTATTTATTATAAATTATTATCTTATTAACAATTATTAATTGTCTTTAAATTGTCCAAACAGTTTTTACATCCTTGTAGAAAAAAGTTTCAGTTCCTAAATAGATTTAACCATTACAATTAATTGTACTCAAAACTATTTGACAAATGGTTTTTTTTTTTTTTTAAATCCGCAAGAATTGATAATATTTCCTTTAACCTGATATCTCCTAAAAATATATATTTAGTCTTTGTGGTGCAATCTTTATACACACACGCGTATTATTTTAATTCTATTATTAAATGCATATGTGAGAGTAATAAATGAGTCTGCGATACTGAAAAGCACAAATAACCTTGGGTATACAAATGGATGCTTAATGTTCAGATTTTTTTTATTTTATTTTATGAGGTACTTCTAAATTGTGGAGCACTAAAATTAATTAAGCTAGAACAATAATCACCTCCTTTTGGCAAGCAGACTTAACCTACATTTATGAAATTACAGATAATTAAAATTTAAGTTAATTACGTGTATGTACATTTAATATTATGGTATACACAATGTTTAGAATCATTTCCATGTAAATCAAATGCAAAGGTGTTTTAGCAATGATGTTGTTAGACAACCCATCGATCATTACTGATAGTTTCCAAGACAAAATCACTTTTTTTTACTCTAATCTCTTGAAATAACTGAAACACGGGCTTATTATTTACCTGTGTCTATATATATATAATATATAGCGTATATGAGCACAGACTTTCACACGACTCACCACTCTCCACTCTATTTCATAACACTGATACACTTGAACACATATATATTGAAAAGATAAATAATCACCTATATACGTATTTCATGTTAAACCAGCAATCATCAGTTGGTCCAGATTACCATCTCTACATATATATGCTATAAGTGCTCAGATATATATTAAAATAGCCAATCTTCATACTTTAATGGACAGGCTTCAATCTACTCCACACTCCAATTCTTCAACCGTCCATCCAATTGAAAATCTGATGATGGAATGTTCAAAGGCCACCCTGAAGCCAAGATTCTTGTCACACCCATGTTGACCTAAGGTCAATCTGACCCCTCATGTACAGGACATAATCCATTTAATACATATACAAGGAATGTGCAGACATCTCTACTATGTAATAACTGATACACAGGCTTATTATATACCTGTGTCTATATATGTAATATGTAGGATATATGAACACAGACTTTCACATGACCCACCACTCTCCATTTTATCTCATAACACTGATACACTTGAACACATATGTTGAAAAGATAAATAATCATCAATATATGTATTTCATGCTAAACCAGCAATCATCAGTTGGTCCAGATTACCATCTCTACACATATATGCTATAAGTGCTCAGATATATATTAACATAGCCAATCTTCATAATTTAATGGATAAGCTTCAATCTACTCCACACTCCAATTCTTCAACCATCCATCCAATTAAAAAATCTGATAGTGGAATGCTCAAAGGCCACCCTGAGGATGGACAGTTGAAGAATAGAAGTGTGGAGTACATTGAAGTCTGTCCATTAAAGTATGAAGATTGGCTATCTTAATATATATCTGAGCACTTATAGCATATATGTGTAGAGATGGTAATCTGGGCCAACTGATGATTGCTGGTTTAGCATGAAATATGTATATTGGTGATTATTTATCTTTTCAACATATATGTGTTCAAGTGTATCAGTGTTATGAGATAGAGTGGAGAGTGGTGGGTCGTGTAAAAGTCTGTATTCGTATACCCTATATATTACATATATAGACACAAGTATATAATAAGCCTGTGTTTCAGTTATTACATAGTAGAGATGTCTGTCCATCCCTTGTATATGTATTAAATGGATTATGTATTGTAGATAAGGGGTCAGATTGACCTTAGGTCAACATGGGTGTGACAAGAATCTCGGCCTCAGAGTGGCCTTCGAGCATTCCATCATCAGAGTTTCAATTGGATGGATGGTTGAAGAATTGGAGTGTGGAGTAGATTGAAGCCTGTCCATTAAAGTATAAATATTGGCTATCTTAATATATATCTGAGCACTTATAGCATATATGTGTAGAGATGGTAATCTGGACCAACTGATGATTGCTGGTTTATCTTTTCAACATATATGTGTTCAAGTCTATCAGTGTTATGAGATAGATTGGAGAGCGATAGGTCGTGTGAAAGTCTGTGCTCTAATCTCTTGATTGTTATAAATTTAATTACAAATAAAAATAGATATGTTTTATTTCTAGCCCAAGGTATTACATGGTTTTAAACCTAACAGCTATTTTTACAATCACCAGGATTCAGAAGATCACAACTTCTTTTAACATTCTGTAAATAATATTTCATTTGTCTCAGCAATTGTATATGGTATATTATAATTTTTCATAGACTTATTATGATGAAAATAAATAAAGTTTGGAGTCTTTTCCATATAAAAAGATATAAATGTATTTTAGCAGTTATATTGCTAGGGAAACCAATACTTGCCATTTATAACTCTTAATACTAAATCACTTTTTACTTTGATGTCCCTTAATAGCTTTTTTATCATAAAAGTAGATCTTTTTTATGACTAATATTTCATCTCTTTCAGATAATTGTATATATTAGATTATAATTTTTATGAAATTATATTTTAAACAAATAAAATTTGGGGTCACTTCCATGTAAAGATGATGCAAATGGATTCCGCTATCAATGACAATTGATAGTTTGTCTAGAAACTTACCTGCTAAAACATATTTGTAACCTATTTTCATGGAGATGATCTCAAATATTATTTGTTTACATTATAATAAGTCCACAACAATTATAAGGTGGGAGAGGGATTTCTATGATTATCTAAATTAAAATAAATCTCAATCAACTCCAGCTGCACTTTCACTATTGCATCACCCTGGCCCTCCAAGCAGAGAAATAAAATACAGAAGGTTGATAAGACCAATGGCACCTATAACCAGATGGAGGTTATACAAAATATAACCTGCAGCCACATTTCCAGGATATAGAACTTATTGGCTGCTAAATTCAAACCCCTGCAATCCAAAGCATTTCTATTTGTTTTGAGCTAAAATCCCAGGCACCAACTAATCATAAGTTGTAATTAGCCTGCCTGAATAACAAGCAAACAATTTAGCATTTGATTAATCCCTAGCTATCTCACATTCTGTCTCAGTGTCCAATATATTTATTTAACACATAAAATAATTATACACTAGTTTACTGGTGACCCAGTAACAAGAGAGAAAAAGAAAATAATTAAAATAACCATTAAATCAAACATTAATATTTAATTATTTATGCACACATATATTTAATATATAAAATAACACAATAAATTTACATAAGAAAAATATAACTGACTTTAGGCTATAGTTATAATAGTCCATTAATGAAAGTTCATATAAAATAATGAGTCTAGACTGTGATCTGAATGTATTAAAAAGTATCTTTTCTTAAGTTTTTATAATTGCCAGTTTCCAACCAGTTGGCTTTTTGGTCTCCACTGATGGTTCCAGGGCTTGTTTTTTTATTCTTTATGTTGACAATGGGAGAGAGTTTGCAACAATGTTTACTTACAATCTAGGCATTGTTCTGGGCATTGGTTCAGGTGAGGTTCAGTTGATTTTTTTTGTTGAGGGTTTTTGCAGCCTGAAGCCCAACTGAATATCCTAAAGTTGTCTAGAAATGCATGTTGCTAGATCTATGGCTTTTGCATGGACGTTGACTGCAGCAGTAATTGACTGTTTTACTACTGCATTAATAGCTTCCAAATATATGGATCTCTGGTTGTTTGGATTCTTAATTTTGTCTGAACTGAATAATAATAATCCAAACTGATGAAATGATCTAGCAAATTGCAGCCCCGACTGATGAACAATAACCAAGATATAACTTTTATATATTAACTTTCTCATTGCTTTATTTTATCTTGACTTGATTCTGTCTTTTAATTAATTTTACATTTCTTTAATTACTTGATTTTTACAATTGCTTTAATCCTAATCCATTCAGATTCATCTAAACAATCTTGATAAGATAGTTTACAGTTTTTTAATTAATGCAATTTAATCACCAATTTTATAAACTAATTAATTACATTTTTGAACGTTTTATATTTTATTTTTACAGACTAATTTTTAGTCTGATTTTACATTGGTTTATTTTATGCATAATAAAAGAAGTTTTCTTTACAAAGAAAAAAAAGTTTTAAATTTTTTGAAAATTCTACCTTAGATTTTCTCCCCTCCCCCCGCTTGCTAAGAAGTTTTATTCTAAAAAAAAATATGACAGAGTACTTTTATTTTTGCAAAATTTTATTTTAAAAATCTTAAAACCAATCATAATTTTTTTTTAAAAAAAATATGAAGATGTAATGCTATTCACTATACAGTACAATATATATAATTTTCATCCATTGCTAATCCACTGAAAAATAAACATTGTTTTAAGTTAATTTTCTACTTGTGAGCTATTTACTTTTTAAGCCTCTTATACTGTAATGAGTTAATTTTTATTCTAGCTTTTTGTAAACTTTCAACAATTACTTTATATCAAAATTCAATAAATTAAAGTTGATTTGGTAGAAATATACATTTGCAAATGAAACATCCTAACAAATAATATTTGAACTTTGCAAATATTGAAAAAATGAGTTTGAAATGAGAATAAAGGACATAATACATCATTAAATGGTTAGTAGAAAAACAGTCTTCAGAAAATTAATAAAAATATTTTTTATATTGAAAATTTATTTTAAAACTAAATGAATATATTTTAAACTCTGGCAAACCCATCAAATTCTGCTTTAAAATTTTAAAATTACTTTATAATTTTAAGAATATCTCAAAAGATCCTAACACAGTGATGAAAATGATAATAATCAGATTTACAAGACATGGTGATTTTAAAGGCCATGATTTTCTTTGTTTTTATTATTCTACAATTAACTTCTACTTTTAAAAATAAAATATACATGTATAAAATCAAAGTGTAATTATTGTATATTTTTGATTTTTAACAAGTATTACATAATTACTGTATAAAATTAATCATGAATCTTAATAAACTTTGCCAAAAAAGTCAAGCTTTTAGTTATAATCAAAAAAGTTTTTGAAGTGATCTTACATAAGGTCATGACACAGTTTACAAAAGAATAAAAGCATCAAAAAATGAAGGCAGAACTAAAATATACCTTGCCACTATTTGATTATACTGACTTATTGAAAGTTTTTAACTTTCCCATTTAGCAAGCTGATGTTTCATCAGGTTGGAATTTGAACTTTTCAGCCTCTTTTGAAAGATTTTGCAAACTTTTTTTGATACTTTAAAATTTATGTTGTTTTTTTTTTAGTACTTTAATTTAAAAAACATCTGAAGATGTCAGGACAATCGAAAAAGTGAGACTTTCAAAGTATGGTAAGCTCCACGATGCTGAGCACTCATTTTACTCTTGGCACTCCCAAACTTTGTGATAACTTTGCAATATTACATTGAGAAAACATTATGATTAACTAAAAACTTGATTTTTGGGGAAGTTTGTGATTATTTTTGCATAGTAATTGTATGATAATTTTTCTAAATTAAAAATATACATTATTACATATTTATTTTCTACAAAAATCTTTTATTTTTAAATATAAAAGAATATATTTTTCCAACTAATGTTACCATGGAAATTAATTATGTTTTTTTGGGAAATATGATTGTTTTAGAAAATATCACCATTAACACAGTCTGTTAGAAAATATAGCAATAAGTATTCATTGGGATTTAAAAAAAAACATCAGACAAAGTCATTCATTTTGCATATTCACTCTGCAATCCCCATAATTTGAATGAAGAAATGGTGCTTTGTTTTAATTAAAATCTAATTTTTAAAATAATTCTGAAAATCAAATGTGATTCTTTTAAATTTATTTAATTTTTAAACAAAAATATCTATCAAATGAAGTCAAATTTATTATATTCTGATAAATAACAATGGTTTGTTATTAAAATGAATGTTCAAAGCTTATAGTAAGTGACAACAAAGAAATATGTCAGAATATGGAAGGCTTAAAGTAAAAAATCAATATTTGAAAGAATACAATTTTTGCTGTTTTTTTTTTAAAAAACTATCAGTAGATGGTTGTATAAAAATGATTTGAGTGGACATGATATTATTGAAATCTATTTGAAGGCCTTTGGGTTGATATGAACAGTTAATTGTATCACTAATCTTTTAATACCTTGTTTAAAATCTTGCATAGAAATTTATTATTATTGTTTCTAGAAATATATATTTTAGCTTCATTTTATTTTTTTAATTTTCTTTAATGATACCACTAATATCTGCTTTATATATATATATATATCACTTTTCTTTCCATTTTTTCTCATTAATTCCCCCCCCCCTAATTTACTCACAAACTGCAATATCAGCATAATTCTTTTAATAATATACTAAACTTAAGTTGCAATTACACACTGGGAGAAAGACAATTATAATAAATTTTTGAAATAAAGATATATATATGCTAAATTAAATATTTTTATAGATTTGGTGTAAAAAAATGTAATTAATTTCCATTGTTTATATATATGGTAAATTAAATGTTTTATGGATTTTTATTATGATATAATCAATGAAATATAATTTCCATTGTTTATATACATATAAACAA
Organism: Epiperipatus broadwayi; assembly: GCA_028023455.1. Classification (NCBI taxonomy): domain Eukaryota; kingdom Metazoa; phylum Onychophora; class Udeonychophora; order Euonychophora; family Peripatidae; genus Epiperipatus; species Epiperipatus broadwayi. Next base: position 357,806 of record JAQFVV010012890.1, on the reverse strand, counting down.
TAAATAATAAATCCAAGAAATACTGTATATATATTTATTTAAAGTATATAACACAAATTTTATATACACTTTTTACAAATAAGCCACATGGTTTAACTATCAGATATACATAATAATTATTTTACTCTACTTTAAAAACACTACCCTATAGAAATGCATCACTATATATCCAGGTCTTCTATAAATATTTTTGATTTAGATTATCAATCCCACACTTCACATAGTGTCGGCATACATCCACACCATATTTTGACCATAATTTTTTTCGGTAGGTATCTTAGGCATTGTTTAAAGTATTTGCTCCAATCTTTATCTAGTTTTTTTAACCAGTTATACTTTTTATTATCATAGATCGCATTACATCTTATGGACCATATTGTTTTCAATGTATGTATTATTGCCAATGTGTTATGCGGGTTAAAGTTCACAAAGTTTCTTTTTACTATTTTATTTAAGTTTATTACTGGTTTATGAAACACTTTATTTCTAATGTGCCAGAGGGCTTTACACTCCTCAAATAAGTGCAACAAGCTATCTTTCTTTATTTTACATAATACACATATTGGTTCCAAGTTCATATGGAGCCTACTATTCAGCAGGGCCTTAGTAGGAAGGAGCCCATTTAGTAACCTAAACGTAAACCTAATGTACGATTATGGTGCACATCATTTAAGCTTAAATACCAATAAAGTTAAACAATAGGTTGAATATCATTCTATCTTTTTATAGTTGATCGATGTTTATATAGTTGAATGGAAGTCCAATCATTTCCATTCTAATTACATATAATTTAACTACGAATATTTATTATTGGGAATATATTAATATATTTTTATTTCTTTATTTTTTTTTATTTTCAATTTTATATTTGTGTCAAATTTCTGATATTTCGTATCTTGTTAATAATTAAATAAACTAATTTAAACAATCTTAAATTACTGCAGAAATAAACAATTTTTTATAAGAAAAGAAAAGAAATACATTATATATTAGTATTTTTGAAGCTACGGCAAAGTTTGGAAAAAGATAATCGCATAAGAAATTTTTTTGGAATATTAATATTGCTAAATCTAAGTAATTTCCATTTATTTTTACCTTTAGTTTTTATATTTAATTTACAAAATACTTCATTTAAAGTTGTAATTATAAATTTATTAAACGCACATTGATTACTTAAGTAATATTTACTGAGGCTATAACCTCGATAATATGCGTATAAAATGCGATAGTAGGGACCTCTACAGGTGTTTTAACTATAGCGTAAGCTTGTGGTTAAAACACCTGTAGAGGTCCCTACTATCGCATTTTGTACGCATATTATCGAGGTTATAGCCTCAGTAAATATTAAAATACTTCATGTAAAACTGTTGTAAAAAAATTTAGGAAGATAAAATACCCTGCAGTATGTTCTCTTTAGAGCCTCTAAGTTTTGATAAAAAATTTTAGACTTTAATATTACTAAATGTTACAGAGGCTTCAAAATAGCTTTAATCGTATAAGTACTTATACAAAAAAAGTGGATATCTTAATCTATAAATTGAATGTAAAATAGAAATTTAAATTTAGTTGCTTGTATAATGTTTTAACAGCTTTTAGTCAATTTAATACTTTTATGAATAAGTCATAACAATCTTATTTAAGTAGTTTATAAATATCACATGATCACGATTTCTTATGCTTGCTCATAATTGTTATTTCTACTGTATGGAGAGTTTTTCCTGTTTTAATTTATAAATAGTTGAGTTATGTTTGTAGTTTTTAATATCTTTTCACTTTGTTTTAAATATTAAAATTGTTATGGCAATATTCTTGCTATGGGTATATTCTTATCATTTACATATTTTTGCATAACATTAATTGCTTATTTAGAAAGTATCTATAATGATTTAATTTTTAAAATATTTTTTTTTTTAAATTAATGATGATTAACTATTTTTAACTGTGATATAGTATCATAAATATTACTTCTATGAATCTCAACAACTTTTGTTTTTCCATTTACTAGAGTCATTACTTAAAGGTCATTTTCTATATAAAATCTCTAAGCATATTACTATTATATATATATGTTGTTCTCTTTCTCTGTAAGATATTTTATTTTTATGTTTCTAAATCTACTTTTATTGTTTGTTATTTTTTTCAAAAGTAACATTTATGAGATTCATTTTTACTTTTCTGAAAGATCCATAATTTAAGTTTTTTATTTTTTTCTAATTTCTATCCCAATTTAATACCTTTAATGTTATTGTATTGGAATATAAACCTAAGCTTTTCAGTATTAGGGACCATGAATTCTTTCAAATTTTATTTGTAACATTTCTATTTTCAACATTTATGTTTTTATGTTAAGATTACATCCATTTTTCAAATTAATAGCTTATTGTCTTTTTTTCTAATTTCATGAAGTCAAACAAGACTTGCAAGTTAAATGTATGATAACTCCTCCAATTCATATAATTTTTCTGTTTGTTCGATATAATATAATAAGATTCTCCTGCGGTTTTATTTTCATATTTTCCAGACATTTTTTATTGGATATTAATCAAAAATAAATATATAAAGTACATTTTTTTTTATCACATTTTCTACAAATATATATATTTATCATTTTAAATTATCTTTATTCGTACTTATTTAAAGAAATGTTGTTATTTTAGATTATAGTATTAAAAGTTTTCATTACAATGTATTCAAAAACATAGAAAGTCTCTTATAATGAACTACAAGTCAAAGTAAAAAATATTAAGTTATCATTTAATGGTAGCCTAGATACAAAATCTGATAATTCAAAAATCTTTTTTTTTTCAATTATTGCCTTCTCTAATAATTTTACTGCTATCAGAAAATAAATATTTGTTTTTATTGTTATTAAGTATTGATTTATAAAATTTTTAAATTAATAAATTTGAAAGACACTTTAGCAGAAAACAAGCTAAGTCATTCCAAAAAATTCCAGTTACTACTACCGCAACAATACTGAATATAATAATCACATAAAATCATAATATCATGTACTTACATACATTCTACAAAATCCACCAGATTTCTGAGAAATATAATCTTTTTCTAATTTCAGCCAGGCTAAAGTCAGTAACTAATCTTACTGATTTAAGCATGTAAGTCAATAAGTCAATTGTGTAATAAAGATTGCAGTATCAAAAACTAGAAGGTTGACTTTAAATGTTTGGTCTGCTTGGTTTACTTAAATTTCCAATAAGAAATAAAAATATTTTATTTAATCTAAAGACTCCTTTGGCTAACAAAACATTTAGCATCAAGCATAAAGTTACACTTATAATAAATAGTTCAAGGTATGGTAGAAATATTATTTTGTTTTATCTCACGTGAAACACCCGATTTCATCTACTTTAACTATAAATATTAATTTGTATCAGATTGGTTTTTTTTTTTTTTTAAGTACAAATTTTTCTTGTAAGACAGAGAAATGGCACCAATATTACAAAACAAAAATTAAAACCAAGTATTTTTATGTAAGTAGCATTTATAATAATTAAATATCTCATTTAATTATTTTCTCTCTTTTTTTTTTTTACATTCAATTATGTATAGTTTTGTCAATAAAAATATTTTAGGAAATAAAAAGAAAAAAAAACAATTTCTTGAAGACCCTACTGCAAAGTACATGTCCATCCTAAAACACTCCAAAAAAAATTAGTGAAGAAAAAAAATTACTCTCATTAATCTTACAATTGCGAATTTACTAAAGAATTTAAAAGTATTATATGAATTTTATTCCCTAATTAAAAGTATGTATATATCTATAGATAAAAAAAATCAAAGAGATTAGATTAGCTATGATCTAAATACTTGATATAATTTTTAATATGTTTTCTTATACTTGATATAATTTTGCTGACTGCTTTCTTCTATTTTTCTTAGCACCATTTTTTTATTACTTTCTCATAATATTCAGCAGCATTTTTTTGCTCTCTTTTAGTCATCTTCTCTTTACTGATTGCTTTTTTCCATTTACGTTAGCAACAGTTCTTTTTTTTTCTGATTGCTTTCTCACTTTGCTTAGCATTTCTTCTGCCCTTTCTTGATTATCTTCTCTTTGATGATCACTTTCTTCAATTTTTTCTAATGTTTTCTGCTACATTTAGATTGACATTGCAATCTTCTTTATTCTCTGGGCTCCTTCAGTTATGTGCTACTCTTTTCATTGATAATGTTTTTCCTCCATTTTTTCCAATTATGCCCTTGTGATAATATAAGTTTGTATTCAATTACATAAAACCTTACATCAAAAAATGTATTTATATTATTTTATAAAAGTGTCCTATCACTTCCCTTTCAATTCAACCTTTCACTTTTACTATTACTCCTGATATGCCTTTCTTTCAATCTTATGTTTTTATCTATCTTCTCTAATTTATTTTTCCTTCTTTATTCTCCATTTCTATCCCATTTGTGCATGTATGATCAATTTCCTCATTAACTTCTTTTCATAAATTTACAAATACTCTTAAAATAAAGTTCATGCAACAAGCCATATACCCAACTTTTTTTTTTTAGAGATCTGATGGCATTTAACAATTAAAAAAAGAACAGTGACTTGAAATTCTGACTACAGTTGAAGCATCATCTGTCAATAATTACCCAATGCAGCATAAACAAACTAGGAGGGCTATATCATCTAAATACTAATAAGCTACCTAAAACTCAAAATATAAAACAATAAAAATCTTTGCAATCTAAAGTCTTACTCAGTGGAATTTTGAGACTTAGAAAATAATTCTAATAATATACAAATATTGGCAATCCCTTGAAAGTTAACCCTCGATTCTTTGAGTCTTAAAAATTATAAAGTTATTTGGTGCAGTGCCTGTAGTAAGAACATTCCATAAAGTTTTAAGAAAACATTACAATGTAAAGCCAATGTTAAAATCCTCTAGTCATTATCAGTACTAAAAATACAACTAAATAAACATCAAATCAAAGCTTTATCCAGTTTATGAAAATATTGACTTTCTTCTGTTCTATTATAAATATAAACTCTATTTGCATATATACTATAATCACATTTTATAGTCTATGAATCAGTTAAGCAAATTTTTATATATACACTTATCACCTTTTTTATTATAATTAAAATGTCAATTCTTCAATTATGTGCATAATAATTAGTAAGAGGTTTTTTTGTAGTAATAGTCACTAGAAATCAGTCATCATTGGACCCCACATTGCCAACCATTTATAGCAGTACAAATGAAGTGTATAAATAGTAGGAATGATGAAAATTATCATTATCCAAAATCACCATTTCTCATTAACAAAGGAAATCACATTTATTGAACATAGAACATGTGCAAAAAAGTCCACATTGAAAGCAATGAAAGTAATTGTAAGTAATAATAGAGTACCACCAGAAATAGTCATCAAATGTTAATTTTTGTGACTGAATTAAAAAGTGATAGAGTATAAACTTTTAGGCTGATAATCATTTAGCCAATGTCAAAGTTAGATTATATTATAAAACCAATATCTCATCACATGCACATATTTTTTTGTTAAAATATCTACAATATTTAACATATTTTAAAAAATGACAAGATCATTATATCAACATTAATGTTCTGGACTATCAGATATCATGAGTGCATTGACCATCAATAAACAAAGTACAATATGTGGGCTTTAAAAGTGATGTTTATAATCTTAATCCTATCCAAATAATTCTAAAGATAACCATTGGTTACTCACTTATATACTCATACATATATCTTGCAAATACCATTATTGGTAAAACTATCTTTGTGATCACAAAGGCTAGGTATTGTGAACAAGAGAAAATATACATAGTTAACTTGTTCTATTTAAATAATTTCATAGGGATAATCTTAAAATCTCTTAAAGTGCAACTCTATGATGAAATCAGTCAATTCACAGATCATATAGCTAGAAGAATAAAGACATAAGGAAATTATTCAGAAACTAATTACTTTTTTAAATAATGTGTACAATATAATGAACTGAAAAAAAATAAATAAATAATACATTTATAAATGATAAACATGATGTAGTCACAAACATAACATACAAAACAGATTATAATAATAATAAAATTGTGCCAGCACACATATAATGTAAAGCTATATAAATGATTATTAACAAATTAAAAAGGCTTATTGCTTTTGAGAAAGTATATTTCTCATAATCATAGCCTTTCATGACTCACTCATTGGAATCATTATGTATGTACAATATGCAAACTCTATGCAAATGAGTCAATTAGCCCATCTTTTGGATATAGCAAAACATGATTCTCTGCGATTAATGGTGCAGGAGTCTTCTGCTATGAAGTAAGCTTTCTTTATCTTACATTTGACATTGTGCTTCTCAGTACAAACTAATTTTGCAACAGTCATTTCAAACTCATGTCCAGCTATCTTTTGATGGTGTGCGAATATTGAACTCCATAGCAGAAGACTCCACCATTAATCACAAAGAATCATGTTTTGCTATATCCAAGAGATTGGTTAATTGACTCATTTGCATACATTTTTCATATTGTACATACATAATGATTTCAATGACTGAGTCATAACAGGCTATGATTATAAGAAATATATTTTCTCGAAAGCGCTAAGCCTTTTTAATTTGTTAATTATCAGTTATATAGCTTTACATTATATGTGTGTTGGCACAATTTTATTATTATAATTTTGACAGGCGTAAAATAGAAACTTATGGTTTATTACTTAATATTCTAAAACAGATTGTAATAATAAATATAATAATGTCCTAATAGTTTAAATAATTCTTGGATAGTCATTTCTTTAATTATTTCTAGTTCTTTTTCTGTTAATAAATTAAATAATAATAGATAGTAATTAAAATTAGATATTCTAAAATATTTTAACTTTTAAAACATATAAATTATTTAAGTATATACCCAGCATTGTTTAGTGTAGTGGTAGCATGTCAGACACTGGGCAGTAAAGTCTCCAAAACAATTCCAGTGCTGGAATTTCATGCACTTAAACTTGTTATGAACTCTCAAGCAATAAACTATTCATTTATTTTTTATTAAATGATAGATAGATAGATAGATAGATAGATAGATAGATAGATAGATAGATAGATAGATAGATAGATAGATAGATAGATAGATAGATAGATAGATAGATAGATAGATAGATAGATAGATAGATAGATAGATAGATAGATAGATAGATAGATAGATAGATAGATAGATAGATAGATAGATAGATAGATAGATAGATAGATAGATAGATAGATAGATAGATAGATAGATAGATAGATAGATAGATAGATAGATAGATAGATAGATAGATAGATAGATAGATAGATAGATAGATAGATAGATAGATAGATAGATAGATAGATAGATAGATAGATAGATAGATAGATAGATAGATAGATAGATAGATAGATAGATAGATAGATAGATAGATAGATAGATAGATAGATAGATAGATAGATAGATAGATAGATAGATAGATAGATAGATAGATAGATAGATAGATAGATAGATAGATAGATAGATAGATAGATAGATAGATAGATAGATAGATAGATAGATAGATAGATAGATAGATAGATAGATAGATAGATAGATAGATAGATAGATAGATAGATAGATAGATAGATAGATAGATAGATAGATAGATAGATAGATAGATAGATAGATAGATAGATAGATAGATAGATAGATAGATAGATAGATAGATAGATAGATAGATAGATAGATAGATAGATAGATAGATAGATAGATAGATAGATAGATAGATAGATAGATAGATAGATAGATAGATAGATAGATAGATAGATAGATAGATAGATAGATAGATAGATAGATAGATAGATAGATAGATAGATAGATAGATAGATAGATAGATAGATAGATAGATAGATAGATAGATAGATAGATAGATAGATAGATAGATAGATAGATAGATAGATAGATAGATAGATAGATAGATAGATAGATAGATAGATAGATAGATAGATAGATAGATAGATAGATAGATAGATAGATAGATAGATAGATAGATAGATAGATAGATAGATAGATAGATAGATAGATAGATAGATAGATAGATAGATAGATAGATAGATAGATAGATAGATACTTTTCTTTAAATATGATAAAGAGCATTTCTCCATTTTTATTTAAAATATTGTTAAATTTAAACATTATAAGAATGACTTTTCATCTTTTTCTTCTGTCATGAAAGAATAATATCAAGCTATCAGATAATATTCAAGAATCTTTTAAAATTTAATATATATTATTGTTGCAATAATTATTTAAAAAACTGATTCAACAAAAGCTAAAAAAAATACTAATTTAATTTAATTCTGAATGTAGTCTTCTACAAAGAAAGATTAACAATGTTACAAATTAACTACAGCTTAGGGCAGGTCTTATTCATAGCCCTATATAAAGACAGATTTGTAAGTGAGAAAGAGAAAGCAGGCATTTATCTCATATAATTTTTTTTCCAAAAAATTGAAATAATAAGCATTTTTGATAACTTTTAAGGAACTATATTTTTATCTAATTAAAAAAATTATAAGGATAAAATTATTTTTGGGTTGCTTTTATAACCACTTGACATTTGTCTAATTTATTTTAATTAAATATGAGTCTATTGCATAATTTCAGTTTGCCACCATTGATTTTCAGCAATACATTTTATTTCTTTCACTACAACTATGTCACTCTCTGTAAACTTTAGTAATTAACAGAGGCCACATAATAGTGCATAGTAAATTATTATCCAGTGTTGTCCTATCCAATATCCTGACACTTGTTTTATGTTTATGGCTTTCATTAATGAGAATATTAGGATCATGGAACAGTGAATTTGGATCTTTAGAATCTAATGCATTTTTTTATAGTATTTATCATTTACTTCACTTTTTAACTATCAAGGTATCAATTCTAATTGAAAAATATATGTTTTCAATACAAACCACTTGCTTGGTTCAAGAGCCAGAACTTCTCATTGATGAAATCTATAAGCTTGAAACTAATCTCAGGGTATTGGATAGAATAGTGATGAATAAGGATTTATTAATTACTAACATCTGGAATCTATTAGTTAATAAAGTAAAATAGTATCGCTGTAGTGAAAAAAAAGTATGTTACTGAAATAGTGATGATATAAGCTATATTCATGTGATAGAGTTATGTGATATTTTATAGGTTTTATGCCATTTCTGGCCACAACATTAAAGTGTTTATAGCTGTTAAAACTCAATAATACCATTATATGTAGATATTGAAATATCCAAAGGCATAGTTTTATAAATATCTTCACTGATAAAAGCCATAAGTCTGGGAATATTGAATAGAATGGCACAGAATATGGATTTATTAAGCACTATCATCAGATAACTATTAATTATCAAAACTGGCAGTGGGTGGCATAGTTGTGGTAAGAAATAATATGCTGTTGAAATAGCTATGATATAAGCTGAAATGATGTGATAGAGTCATGATATTTTATTGATTTTATATCATTCCTGGATACATGATAGAGGTGACCATAGTTGTTAAAAACTAAGGATATCATACAATATGTGTACTGAACTGGTTCATATATGTATTACTACTATACAAGTAAGTTGGTTTGGATTGAAAACAATTTATATATTTTTTTTTAATTTGGGCTATGTCAATAGTTAAAAAGGGATGAAATGCATTAAATCCTAAAGATCCAAATGCACTGTTCCAAGATTCAAGCTCTTTATCAATGAAAGCCGTAAACCTGAAATTAATCTAGGGATATTGGATAAGAGAACATAAAATAGAAATTTATTAATCATTATCACCTGGCAACTATTAGTTACTAAAGTCTACAGTAGATGGCATAGTTGTGATGAAGTAAAAAATTAAATAAAACTTATCTGATATTTTTAAATTGAAATGATCCAATTTTTCTTTGGTGAGAAAGCAGTAGAAATATCTTGGGAAATAACAAATTAAAACATCATTGGGGCAACTTTACACACTAAATATGATTTATCCATTCGTGTCCTTTGAAATATTTTATAAAAGAAAGACCTCTTTATTTAAATAAAAATATATTTTAAAAACAGTCAAATCTTTAACAAACTTTTTTCCAAATTTGTACTTTTTCTCTAACACTTCAATTGTAATTAATTATTGTTCATTGCCATCATGAGATCATTGCTTTATAAAACTCTAAATTATCTTTTAAATAATAATAATAATAATAATAATAATAATAATAATAATAATAATAATAATAATAATAATAATAATAATAATAATAATAATAATAATAATAATAATAATAATAATAATAATAATAATAATAATAATAATAATAATAATAATAATAATAATAATAATAATAATAATAATAATAATAATAATAATAATAATAATAATAATAATAATAATAATAATAATAATAATAATAATAATTCAATTCTTTATTTATTTAATGTACATATCAACAGCATTTAGCCAATTATAGATTGCACAGTAATGTAATTATTAGATACAAATCTAAATAAGTATTAAAAAAATTATTATAATAATAAAATAAATTGTTTAAAATCCAAATTAAAAACATCATTACCAAAATCTTTATTGTAAGTTCTAGGTAAATGAAATAAAGGAGAAAATCTTAATACATCAGATTTACAAATTTTCAGTTCAAAAACATTGTGAGTATGAGTGTTATAATTCTGTTTCTTAATACCTAAGTTAGAAAGCAAATTAGATACAGAAATATTCTGGGAGATGAATTTATGAAGAAGTTTGAGATCTCTTGTTTTTCGTCTCAGCAGTAAATCAACATAGTGTTCACTACCTAAACTATTAATTTTGCAAATTTGTCAAAAACAGACTGAATTCTTATGATAGCTGTTCTGTTATGAGGATTCCATATAATTGAACCATACTCCAATATGGGAAGAACTAAAGATATAAAAAGTGTAATCTTTGTAAATTTATTAAATGCTTTTCCATATCTGTAAATAGCTCCTACAATTTTAAGAGATTTATTCACCATAAAATTAATGTGATTATGAAAAGACCCATTATTGGAGAATATTATTCCTAGATCTTTTTGATGATCATTTGTTATAATTTTAGAGTCCCCAATATAGTAGGAAAACCTTAAGACTTCAGATTTTCTAGAGTAAGAGACAATGGAGCACTTATCCATATTTATATCTATATAATTATATTCACACCAATTCATGAAATTATCTACATCACTTTGAAGTAAAAAAACAGTCATTAATAGAATAAATATGCCTAAAAATTTTGCAATCATCTGCATAACATAGAAGATGTGAAAATTTAATGCATGTTTTTAGATCATCAATGTATACATTAAATAATAAAGGTGCAAGAACACTGCCTTGAGGCACCCCAGTGAAGCAATAATATGGTAATGACAATTTACTATTAAACCTCACATAAGACATTCTATCCCTAAGAAAAGAGTCAAACTAATTAATTAATAATTTAGAAAAACCTAACCTACAAAGCTTCTGAAGAAGAATTTTATGATTAACTCTATCAAAAGCCTTGGACATATCAAAATAAACAACATCTAGCCTAGATTGATTCTCAATTGAATTTGAAATATGATCAAAAATAGTTAGCAAATTTGTTTCAATGGACCTATTAGGCAAAAATCCATGCTGCTCTGGTGCCAAAACCTTAGAGACCTCCAAGATAATTTTATTATATAAACAACTTTCAAAAATTCGAGCAACAGTGTGTAGAATTGAAATAGGCCTATAGTCACTTACCAAATTTCTACATCCTTTCTTAAAAATAGGAACAACTTTAGCAATTTTAAGTGATGTAGGAAAAGTACTATTTGCCAAAGAGCAATTAAAAATATGCAAAAGAGGAGAAGCAATGTATTCAGCACATCCTTTATAAATGAAAGCTGGAATATTGTCAAGGCCCACACTAGAATGTAATTTAAGCTTCCCAATAGCAAAAATAACATCAGATTCAATAAATGAATCAAATGTTATCCTTTCTTCAACTAGATCATTATTTTCAGTTAAATCAGTAAAAGAATTAGATTGCTTAAAAAGCTCTGAGAAATAATGAAAAAAATCATCAGCGAGTAGATTAGAATTATTACCCTGTAATTTTTTTTTTTTGTAATACCTAAATCCTTAACTAAAGACCAAAATTGCAAAAGATTGTCAGAAATATGACTTTCAGTATTTTGTATAAATTTTTGAAAATCTCTATGATATATAACCTTTGACAATCTTCTATAATTAATAAAATTGTTATAATAATTTAAGTTCTTAGTTTTCCAATATTTATGATGGTGAAATGATTTCCTTTTAATAATTTCTTTAAGAGAAACTGAAAACCAGAGAGGAAAATGGTTAGTTAAAAAAATTTTCTTAGGTATGTATCTGTCAATTAGTACACTAAATGATTGTTCAAAAAACTTCATACAGAAATCTACATCAGATGAAGAATACAAATTTTCCCAGTTAAAATTAGATAATTGCAAACAAAGACCCAAATAATTTCCTTTTCTGTAGTTTCTTTTCATAGTTTTAAAGGGATAGAGTCTATTAAATTTAATATTAATATAAAATTCTAAGGGAGGATGATGCAAATCAATGGAAAAAGGAAGAGAAGTAGTAGTTAAACATTCAATTGTAGGAAAATTACTGAGCATATATAACCCAATGTGTGATCATTAAAATTGGTGTATGGATTAAATTGTTTTAAATTCAACAAATTGCAAAACCGAATCATTCTCAATGCTTTAAGTGAAAAAGAGACAGAATCTATGATAGTAGTACCTGAATATAAATCTGGAATATTTAAATCCCTGGTAATAATAACATTATCGTAGCCAATCAGAAAATCTTCAAGTGATGTCAAAAAATAATCAAACTCTAACAACGACAAAGTGGGTTTGAGGTAAACATTACCTAAAATAAATTTAAAATTGTGATTTAAAGTAATTTCACACCATGTAGATTCACAAAAAGAAGAAGAAAAATAAAGTTCTTTATAAAAAACATCTTTATGAAGAGCAATCAGAGTACCACCACCTCGAGAAATATTATCCATAGATCTGTCAGTTCGCAAAATACTGAATCTATCATCAAGAAAAGAACAATCAGGAAATTGTTGATTTAGCCAAGTTTCTGTAAGTAAAATAAGATCAAAATGTTCTGTTTCAAAAAATTGCTTTATTTGAACACATTTAGTTCTCATACCTCTGACATTCATGTAAAAACAAGAAAGGCCTACCATGTTACCCACAAAGATAATGAAAACAACACAAATAAAACCAAAAAAAAAAAGATAAAGAAAAAATAATAAATAAATAAAAATAAAATAGATAGTAAAACAAAATAAATTAAATAAATTCTCTTAAAACCTTAGAGACCTGGCCAGAGATCCATAAAAAAAAGAAATGGAAGCACCGCAAGGCCATAAATTAGGGGATATTATTTCATTATGTTTATGTGCAGAAACAGAAATATAAAAACAAGAAGACTTAGAATTATTCATATTAACTTTATGACAAACAATACTAGTTTGTAAATTATTTTCAAGAAATACTGTAATATCTTTTGAATTGAGATTTACTGGCATATTAGAAAGAAAATATTTATTATAAGTTATATTAGTATTAGAATAACCATCAGCAAAATTAGATTTATTAAATCCATCAGATATATTAATTTTTTTGACCTTAAAAAATAATTTTTACTAGAAGATAAAGAGGAGTATCCAGAGTGATTTATCCGATAGTTACTATTTGGATGAAAGTCATGTAAATGTGATCTATAAGCTGGAATGGATTTGGGAGCAATATCCGGATAATTAAGAATTTTATGATTAATAGACTTTAGAGAAGATAAATTAACAGGAAAACCTCCATTATATCTTTTGTCCATAAAAGAAGCATTCTGTAAATTATGAGTTGGAATGAATTTAGAAACTACAGCCGGATAATTTAGTATTTTATATTTCACAGACTTTAAAGAAGATAAAGTAACAGGAAAACCTCCATTATTTCTTTTCCCCATAAAAAAAAAATTTGGTGATTTAAATTTACCAAGAGAAAAAAAACCAGAATAATCAGAAAAGCAATCATTAATGGAATTTACCTCAAGCCATGATGAGTTATAAAAACATCTACTTTTAAATTTGGAATGAGGCAAATTCCTAAATACATTATTATTATTATTACTACTATTATTATTATTATTATTATTATTATTATTATTATTATTATTATTATTATTATTATTATTATTATTATTATTATTATTATTATTATTATTATTATTATTATTATTATTATTATTATTATTATTATTATTATTATTATTATTATTATTATTATTATTATTATTATAATTAATTTCATCATTAACTAAATTAACTTCAGGAACACAATCATCTAATTTGATATTTTCACCAAGATCTTCGAGGCAATAGGCTGAAGATGAACATACAATGTTACCATCTTCAATAACAGTGAAATTATCTCTAGCAATGGAAGAACTAAAAATTTGATCAGGATATTCAGAAGATGACAACATGCATTTAGTGCCAATATCATTAGTATTAACATTTTTACCAAGATCTTCAAGGCAATTGGATGAAGATGAACATATGATGTTACCACCTTCAATAGCAGAGGAATAATCTCCGGGAATAGAACTAAATATTTGATCAGGGTATTCAGAAGATGATAACATGCATTGAGTACCAATATCAATAGTATTAATAAGTTTATCTTTGATCCCTGAAGAATTTCTACAACGATGAGACATTTTAATTATTAAATTATATATAAAAGAAATTGGAAGAGATAAAATCATTTCAAAAGAAAAATTACTAGAATCATGAATAACTCTGTCAATTAAACTATCTATATTCTCAAAATTATTAGCAGAGTCAAATTCATTAACAGCAAAGTTTCCAATATTATTATTTCCAATCTTAGGAAACAAGTCAATATTATTAGTGGATAAATCCATATCAACATCTATATTAGAAACAGCTTTATTATTGTCAAACTCATTTATAGCAAACTTTCCAACACTATTATTTCCAATCTTAGGAAATAAGTCAATATTATTAGAAAATAAGTCAATATTATTAGGGGATAAATCAGCATCAACATTAGAAAGATCATCTAATAATAAAACAGTTTTATATTTGTCACATTCATTTACAGGAAAGCTTCCAACATTATTATTTCCATTATCAATTTTATCTTTGTCAAATTCATTTTCAACATAATTATTCCCATTATTTCCATTATTACCATTATTAAAAGATAAATCAACATCTGCATTAGAAAGATACTGTAAGGACAAAAAATCTTTATTTTTATCAAATTCATTTACAATAGAATTTCTAACACAATTATCTCCACCAATTTCTCCATCCATATAATTAGTTGACCTAACTATCTCAAACTCATCATCTAAAACAGGATTATCAGCAATATTATCTGCCAAAAATATCTTAGACATATTATTACACTCTATACATTTATAGAATCCAGAACCAATCGTATGAATAATAATAATAATAATAATAATAATAATAATAATAATAATAATAATAATAATAATAATAATAATAATAATAATAATAATAATAATAATAATAATAATAATAATAATAATAATAATAATAATAATAATAATAATAATAATAATAATAATAATAATAATAATAATAATAATAATAATAATAATAATAATAATAATAATAATAATAATAATAATAATAATAATAATAATAATAATAATAATAATAATAATAATAATAATAATAATAATAATAATAATAATAATAATAATAATAATAATAATAATAATAATAATAATAATAATAATAATAATAATAATAATAATAGCAATAAAGCAAATGAGACCAGGTGATACAATTAAAAATCCAATACATAATCATATATAGTAAAATTGTCTTTTTTAATTTGTCAATATGAGTTTTCTGCTCGCATTTATTACTGATTATTTTTTTTTATATATACAATTAAGAACTGATATAGACTTGTATAATATATAGAATAAACACACTAAATGAAACTTAATATAGGAGTTTTTAATGTCAGAGGGTTAAACTCTCTTGAAAAAATTGATCTTCTTACTAAATGGTATGACTTTGTTAAACCACACATACTCGGTGTTATCGAAACAAAAATTTACAGTGGATCGCAAATTAATCCATCAAACAAACTAAATAGCAAAGGATTTACAGCTTTTTCAAATACATCTGACACACCATCAGCAGGAACAGGAATCATCATCGACAAAAAACTATCCATTCAACTCTTTTAAAATATTATATATTGACGCGCACATACTAATAATCACTTTTTACCACAAAGCTATAACACTAAACACTGCAGTTGTATATATCCCTCCAGACCCCATCATTATAAATAGATTAATCCTAATTCTGAACTCCAAATTTGTGAACACAGCGCATCCAGTATTACTTATAGAAGACTTTAACATGTCATACGAAAAATTTACCAATAAATGGCTTCATCATCTGTCATTTCCCATGATGAGTGGGAGAGGATTTCTGCCAGAGAGAGCTGTATCATTTAATAGTGGAAGATTTTCATCATTGATCGATCTAGTCTTCTATTCCCCATCATTGCATAATATGATGAACATTTTTCTAAAGAACTCCCCTCTATCTGATCGTGCTACAGTCATGGTATCTCTGGAACTTAATTTCAATATCAGATCAACAATAATTACTGGAAGAACCATCAGAGTTCTCCTTCCATCACGCACTCCAGAATTACTTTTCTCAGAAATATATATCTATTTGCATAAGATAAAAAGTATACAAATGGACCCAGTCCAAACATGGCACGCATTTGTCAATATATTATTATTTAATATTAACCATCTTACCAGGACCACACCATCCCCAACTAAACTTTTAAACCTTATGGATGACACTTATAAAAAAATTATTACAACATCACAATCTAACTATGATTGCCCCAGATTAGTAGCATTAAAAAAAACATATCAATCAATTTCAGAACAGCTTAAAGAATATATTGCCACAAAAAAAAAGAAAAGTATACTTAAACAAGCCTCACATCTTAACCAGAAATTACATCAAATGGGCATTAGGTCACCCCTCTCCAGTTCGAGTACCATCAGCCATAAAAATACAATCACATACTGTTTGTGGAGATTTCATGTTGGAGCAATTATTTTCATTTTTTAAAGATAAATTTCAAAAAAATTCTCCCTTAGATCCATCACAACTTTTATACAGTAGACCAGAAAAAGAAATTCAATTTGCTTCTAGTGATTTTGTACAAAAAATAAAGTCAACACCAGATTCATGCCATCCTGGAATAGATGGGATTCCCAAGTTTGTATATTCTCATCTTAATAAAATTACAGCTCAGTATATGTCTAACCTTACCAATTTTTTAACTAAAGACATATATAGAATACCAGGTCTTTATCAAATATCGCTTGTACCATTTATGGAAAAAAAAAAGAAATGGTTTCATCAATAACAAACTTACGTCCAATTTCAATGTCCTCCCTTGGAATA
The DNA here is from genome assembly GCA_028023455.1 of Epiperipatus broadwayi. Classification (NCBI taxonomy): domain Eukaryota; kingdom Metazoa; phylum Onychophora; class Udeonychophora; order Euonychophora; family Peripatidae; genus Epiperipatus; species Epiperipatus broadwayi. The sequence continues at coordinate 340,198 of JAQFVV010012890.1, read as the reverse complement.
AAAATTATAGAATCAGTAATTAAAGACAAAATAGAGCCATATATTATACCGAAGCTTTCAAAAATGCAATTTGCTAAAAAGGAATCTTCAACTGGACAGGCAGCTTTTCTATTCAAATCAACTATAGAAACAATAAGAAACAACAAAAAATACAGCCCTATAGTTGTTCAACTAGACATAGAAGCTGCGTTTGACACAATACCAATAAATACACTACTGAAAACTCTAGAACAATACACAGTACCAAAAGCCTACCTAAATCTACTTGCTAACCGATTAATAAACCGTGAAATATACATTACTCTAAATGAAAAATCTTCACCACCAATAGTATCTCATCAATCCATCCCACAAGGATCCCCTCTTAGTGCCTTGTTATTTACTGCCTACATAAATCCCCTAATTAAAATCATAGAGGATGAATTACCTGGAATTTATGTACCCTGCTTAAATACTAACATCTCATGTATAGCTTACATGGATGATCTTGCAATTTTTTTGACATCTCAAAAACACATTCCTAAACTTCTAAAGATACTTTCCAACTATACAAATGAATAAAAATTAACATTTAACATGGAGAAATTTTGTGCCTGGCAAATTTTCACTGGCAGCAGTATAACAAAACATTTTAAAGGTAAACCTAATCCATTTCTTGGTTTCAATTTCTATCTGCGTCATTCACCAATGAGACTACTTATACAAAAAAATCTTGTAAATAAAATAGAAAGTATAGTCAATTCACTAACAAAAGCCTATCTTTCACTGTACACAAAGATAGCACTTTTTAATATGTTAATAATGACAAAAATTACTTATTACACTCCAACAATACTTTATACTAAGGCATTCACCAATAAAATAGACTCACTTTGTAGAAAACTCTTGTGGGGGAAAAAGTAATCACAATATCAGTAAAACAGCTAAGAAATTCACTCTCACAAAATGGTCTGGGACCTCATTCAATTTACACCTTCAGAATTCAAAAAACACTAAACATAATCTCTGCATGTGCACAAAAATTCCCATACCTACAAATAGCCTGTAAAATCACCCCCACAGATAAACCACTTCCTTTACAAGGATTCCTGAAGACACTACTTGCACCATTACTATCTATAAAAAACTTGAATTTTAATCCACCTCAAAATAAATTTAAGTACTGGAAAATACATTTGCTTTTACACCCATCACAAATTGATGAAAAAACTGTACTTAATATCACCAATAGACAACTATGCTGTAAATTTAAATTCTGGTCACTTGAACCAAAATATTTTGATTTTCTTCTTAAAATTAACCTTGATTCTCTACCCACACAGCATTTTTTGAAATATAGAAGGAACTGTAAAAATGTAGACAATTTATGTAACCTCTGCCACAGAGACTCAAAAACACAGGATCATATTTTTTTCTTGTGTCTAGGACTAAATAGCATCCGTTCAATAATAAATATACTATTCAAAAATAAAAGAATAAATATGGAATGCCTATTTGCCTCATTTATAAAAGGAGTTTTTGCTGAAATAAGAATCAGTGTATTTATTCTCTATGCTTTATGGTGTACAAGGTGTAAATTCATGTACAATAATAATCCAAGAAGGCACCCGAACACATTCAAAAATAAACTGGATAGTATACATGAAAAAGATAAGAGAATAACAAATCACACATTTATTGACACCTGGTCTCTATTGCAGTTGCCATCAAACTTATAAAAATAGGAAGCCACAAAAGATTTAGAAATATCAAATAAAAAAGTTACAACTTGCCACCATTGAAAACACATTATATGATACTGAACTTTTATACCTCTGCCAGCTTTACAAACAATTGAACTGTCTGTATAATAATCAAGGATAATATGTAAAAAAATTGTGTAACCTTTTTAAGTTATTGAATAAAGTCCTTTGAAAGATGATGATGATAATAATAATAATAATAATAATAATAATAATAATAATAATAATAATAATAATAAACTTCTATTATTTAAACCCAAATAAAATTACAAAAGATAATTATTTGAAAAAAAATATTTTTAAGTAATGTGCATCTATGATAAATATACATATATACGTGCAAACACACTCCACTCACATAAATATTATTAAAATATAAAATTATTAAATAAATAAATATATAATGTTTAAATTTATCTGATAACATTAAATTATTTAATAATTTTGAAAGTTTTTAAGTTTTTTTTATAAATTTGATTGCTTTATCTCTGTAAATATTCAAAGCCAATTTTTTCAAATTTACTGACGGTTATTAATACACTTTTTTTATGCAAGATCATTTGAACTCATCAATAGTATCCTTTTGATAAACCAAATATATTTTAACAATAAACATCCAGATAGATTAGTATATAGATAGATAAACTAAATAAAAAATTAAAATAATGATAAAAAGATAGACAAGTAAGGTGTAATTTAAAAATATCAAGTAATATATAGGCATATAGATACTTACATAGACAGATAGATAAATACATAAGCAGGTAGATAGATTGATCAATAGATAGATTAATAAATAGACATTAAGAATATAAAATGTTAATAGATAGATAGATAGATAGATAGATAGATAGATAGATAGATAGATAGATAGATAGATAGATAGATAGATAGATAGATGGATGGATGGATAGATGTATGTATGTATGTATGGATAGATAGAGAGATAGATAGATAGATAGATAGATAGATAGATAGATAGATAGATAGATAGATAGATAGATAGATAGATAGATAGATAGATAGATAGATAGATAGATAGATAGATAGATAGATAGATAGATAGGTAGGTAGGTAGGTAGGTAGGTAGGTAGGTAGGTAGGTAGGTAGATAGATAGATAGATAGATAGATAGATAGATAGATAGATAGATAGATAGATAGATAGATAGATAGATAGATAGATAGATAGATAGATAAAGATGTGATAAATTCATGTCCATCTGTGAAACAAAAGAAGTCATCAGTCAGATCAAGTGAACAGTAAATATAATTTACTGGACAATGTATATAATTAAACAGACCAATGGTAGGAGAAATTATTATAATCTTTTCTGTGGCTTTCCTTGTTTTTAGCAAAAAATGAGCTAACTCTACATTCAATACAGACCAGGAAATGTTCAGTTCAGTTCTGATCTGCAGATGATGCAGTTTCATCTGGCAGCTACAGCTGTTTATGAATTCAAAAATTGACACATAGCTGAAAAGAAAACTTACATTCATGCTATTAATTTTTGAACCTTTCTATATATTTTAAACAAATTTTATAATTACGTGAAACTATTTTACATTAGTTTGTACTATTTACACAATAAAGCACGTAAAATTAATTGGAATTGTCTTCACTAATATACAACAATTAGCTATTGATGAGGATGAGACATATTTACTCAAATACTTTGTATATTTTTATAAGCAAATGGATGACTACGAAGTGAAATAGCAAATACTTGCCAAGACAAAGTTTTTTTTCTTACTGATGACTTGAGTAGAGTCAAAAAAAAACATAGTCCAAATTGCTTGGAAACCTAATCAGTGTATTTGAAAAGACTGTCTTTTTATATGAATAGTAGCGAAATGAAATCCAAACTAAAGTTGGCAATACTCATGCCTGTGAAGCAAGTACATACTTGATTCTGACATCACAAGCAGCACCATTACAATTTTTAAACTAATGTTTGATATGATATTAGAAGTTATGCCAAAGCCTCGGATTACAATTCAAACATATAAATTCAAACTATGTAATGAGGAAGCTATGTGTCTGAATAACAAAGGTGACATTAACTTATGATTTTGGAATATTTGTTGAAAAAACTCTTACATATCAATTTGTGTGGTAATAAAGATCATGCAAAAAAAAAAAAAACTCAGATTATAAATGGACTCCAATATCAATATGATACTGCATTATTTCATATGACCTTTGCTCAATACATATGTAAAAATAAAAATGACATGACAAAAATGGGGTCAAAGGCTAAATGAAGACAGTATTCAGATATACAAAATTCCAAGCAACTGCAAAACAAATAACCATTGCAATAAAAATCACTTAGGTAATCTGTGTATGCATACCAAAGCTACCTGTCTTACAATAAGGAAACAGAATAGTAATAATGGTTTATCTAATAACCAAACCCATTAATTGATTAGCAAAAAGTTAAATCTAAATGTGCTTAATGAGCAAAATAAAGTCCCAGCTTTTAAGAAACTAATCACCGATAATGGCATTTTTGTTACAATGGAGATTAATTCTGGCTCAGCCATATTCATTATATTAAATAAGTGTTCATCATGAATAACTACAAATCAAAAGATAAATATGAAGCTGACTTCATAACTATGATTATCAAGACAATATGCAGAAAGAACCTAAATATATAAAATTGTCATTACTTGTTTCAGTAAGAGAGCCTAATAACTTAATGGATTAAAACTAGTTTACAACAAATCAAATTGAGTTACTAGTTAAATGCAAGGAGAAGTCAGTAATAAATATGATCAATTTAAAAAATAGTAACCAAGTAACAGTAAAGTTTTAGCTAATTGAACACAAATTGACCAAACATATAAACTCCTGAGTAAATGGATATGCACTAAGTAGTCAAATAACAAACCACAATATGTTTATAAAACCCTTGGATAAGCATGCATGAGCTATCTATTAAAGATGAATATATCTTAAGGGACAATCAAATTATCATACTGCACAGCAGCTACAAACAGATCTTAATGTTATTGCATTATGGTTATCCTGGAATAATTAAATTAAAAATACTTGCTAGTTCTTATGTTTAGTGATCTATCTTAGACTATGATATAGAATATTCACTACACCAATGCCAGGATTCTGAAATAAATCTAAACATGCCAGCCAAAATCAGGGACCCTTGACCTCAGACAGATAGATCCTGGTAATGAATCCACTTAGGCTATTCTGGACTTTGAAAGGTCAGGGAATTTTTCATCATTGTAGATGCCAACTTTAAATAGATTGAAGTAGCTACTATATCCAGCTTCAAACACTAAACATGATTTATCTTCGAGAAAATTATTTGCAACTGATCATTTACCTTTGACTATTGTTATCAATAATGGACTATCTGTGCAAGTAATGAAATCAATCACATATTGGTACTTCCATTTCACCCAAAAAAGAAAATGATAATCTAATCATCTGATGCAAAAGGTTAAAAATAAACAATATAAAACTTTAAATGATTGGAATATGCACTTAGCTAGAATGCTGCTAATTAACCCTGTCCACTATCCATAGCAAAAATGTTAATGAATCAAAGTAGTAAATGAAGCAGCTAATTATAGCTACTTCAAAAATAATATGAGGATTTTATATTGTATGTACCCTGAGAACCTACTACTGTAGTTGAAAAGAGTTAACACTTACTAGTAGTAAAAACTACAGGTTAATTTTATAGATGGCATAAGCATTAACTTCATGACCCAACAGTGAAGCATTATTGCCAGATCTCATATATTAATAAATAGCAATTCCACCAGAGGATGGCAATCAAGAGCCAGACTATATGGAAGTTTCATCAATATTAGAATTAGAGATTGCAACAGGTTTAGTATAAAGAAAGACAATAGCCTGATCACCATTAAAAGAAGCGGTATAGAAATAGAAAACTGCTAACATAACTTTTATAATATGATATGATAATATGTTACTTATTTCACCGAGGCAAAATGGATTGTTGTGACCTCTTCACCCTTGAAAAAAGTGCACTTGTCAGTTGAATCCAAAAAAATTTAGAAAATGCCATTCATTGGTCTGCATATATAGTCAAGCAGACCTAAAATTACAACAGAGGAATTAATAAATTCTACTCTATGGTCTGTCACTTTGTCCTTAACCAGAAAATGAGCTACCTCTAAATTTAACACCAATCAGGAAGATTCAATTGGCTGCCTACAATCACTTCAACTTACACATAACATAGAAGAAAGCTTAATTTCCGGACCTACCTATAAAAGTTGTAAATGAACTTTATAATTGTTGAGTGAAATCGTTCTATGCTAGTGTATATTATTTATGCAAGTACAATAAACACTTAAAATTAATTGGAGTTATCTTTAATAGATAGATTATTAAATTTTTTTTAAAATTTTATTTAAAAGTTTTTTAATTATCTGGGTGAAAACCTTAAACTGAAAAATTTATATATTAAAAAAAATCTCTATTTTTTTTTTTTTTTTAATTTTGTTTGTCCTGCCATCTATTGACAGATTTTGCTAATTTTTTTTTGTGTCTGTTAAATTTAATTTCCTGGAATTTTGTATTTTAATTAAAAAATAATCTATAGAGGTCAGTATATTTACAAGATTATTTTGTGATAAATTTTGAATTAACTAAAAATTTAATATTTATTTGAGTTTTTAAGATTCATGATGATTATATTGTTATTTTATATATCTATCATCTAATATTAAACTATGAATGCCTTAAAAAAATTGAACTTTATTTAACCTTTCCAAATAGTCAACTGTTAGTAATAGCAAATAGGTTAGTATATAACACACCATTCTGAGTGTTATTATTCTTCTCTCTTCTTTTTCTGGCCTTACCAGTGACAGTATTACAATGAAAATCAAACCTTTATCTTTAATTTCTTGAATATTGAATTTAAAGTAATGCTCTGAGCTAATCTGTCAAAGGTAGTTAGTTAGAGCATTACCTGAATCTAAAGAGTGCAAGTTTGATTCCATAGTGGTACCATTACTACTCAAGCCACCAACTTCTGAATAAGAGCATAATGCCAATCAAAATGATGTGATATATCCTCACCAATGTGCTATTATTAACAGTTGAATGTATTTGAAAAGTTAAATGTTTGAATTTTTCTTAAGACATTAAATCAGAACTACCCCAAGAGGATGCAAGCAGTGTGACAGCTCTAGTCCTCACACACGTGCATAACATGCATCATTTGTGAAAGGACAAAAACAAATGAAACAGTTTAGTGCTTACTAAATGAAACTACATTTGTGTGTGTGTCAAAACTGTGTAATTTGTAGACCATGCACTGATTATCACATACTAAGAAATGCAATTGTAGATGTACTGGTCACATAATGGTGCACATGTTTCATCTATGTGCAATGCATGTATCCAGTGTCACTGCATGGGTAAGAAGCAACTGCATGCAAGGTAAATTTTAGCACTCATTCCCACTCCATTCTGTGGAATAAAATTTGTAAATTAAAAGAATTTTTTTTAGCACTTATAAAAAAAAACATGACATTAGTCATTTAATGTGTTTGGTGAATACCTTACATGTTTTACTCATTTATTTTTATCAAATAAACAGAGATTAAACCACATGCTAAAGTAAAACAAATTAATTCTTAAAAAGTAATTTTTGAAACAATAACTTAAAACAAAAGTATTTATTTAGCAAATTTGAATTTTTTTATTTTTTCTTTCAGAAGTTTTCATATTATTTTTTGGTCAATCCTGTGAAATTACTAGGAGAGATGGAAAATGTTTTTATTACATTTAAAAGAATCACCACCACATATACATATACATGAAAATATTGTACCATCTCCCTCCCCTTTTTGAGCCAGCTCTGATATTATATAAGTAATTATACTTCTAATTTATTTATTTAAAAATATTATCCACAGCCAGAGTACGATTCTGAGGAATGCTTGATTTTGAGCTCCATCCTATATAATGAGGAGAAAAAAGACACTGGCTTGTCTCCATTATCCTTTCTGAAGTACAATAGTTGTAAAAGCTGAAATAACTCTTAGACTTATTTATCCATACTTAAATCAACTTTAGTCAACATGTCAATAATTAGTTAAAAATAGTTTATTTGTTTGAAACTCATTCAATATCTCTCATGTATAAATTTATTTATGTTTTCTATCACATTAAGAAAGTTATATTTCTTCAATAATAAAATATTTATACTATCATTTATTTTTTATGTGCATGTTATTTCACTATTACTATCTATAATTTATTGAATATATTGTTTGCTATTTCAAATTTTCATATTTACATTGTTTATTAAATTTATATTTCATTAGGGCCATCAAACTAGATTAATTTTAAATAATACTACTGTTACAAGTTTTTCATTCCATTAGCAGCAACTTATTAGAAATCCATTGAGTATTTTGAATGCAGAAACTCTTACATATAAATTGTTTACATTTTCTATTAACAAAAACTGAAAAATATTTAAAATACTTTATTATTTATTTTGTAAGGCTTATTAATAACTAAGTTTTATTATGTATGCTTTATTATAGAGTTCAACAATTAAAGATTCAGCCAGCATTTATTTAAGAAAAGAAATTTTAAATTTTCGTACTTAGATTGTTTATTTGATAAATTTTTAGAAGCCATTAAAATGCCTTGCTCTTTATTTTTTTTATTCATAGGTTATGTTGGATAACTATTAAAAATCAAACAGTTTGTTCTACTAAGTATATTTTTTAGACTTAAAATAGTGCAATCATGTAAGGGTTTTATTACAATAAAAAAAATTGCATTAAATATCACTATCATAAAATTTGTTAAGAATTAAATGTGTTGGCATACAATAATATCTTTTCAAAAATTGTTTTTTACTCATTCTGTTTTTTCTAAGATTTGGACTGTAATATGGTTTAGTAAAAGATGTAAAAAGAGGATATAGCATAATAAAATAAAGATCATATTGTTATTAAAAATATCAGGCACAAGACAGCTACAGAATTGATCCTGGCATCCCACATTCCAAAGACTACCATTCTACACTACTCTAAACTGAATAATACATGTGTGTTTTGTAAAATACCATTGATAAAGATAATTTTATCACACAGAGAATTACTGTACATATGAGGTAACATTTTTAAACAAGTTTTATTTTTAAATAAATTATTTGTAATAATATATTACTTTTTACATAAATCAAGCTATATAAGTAAAAATAATTGAGAAATCTAAACATTTCATTTAAATATAAATTGTATTAATTATAGCAACAAAAAGGTGTTTGCCTGTTTGGTTTACACAATGGTAAAGTATATATAAAATATATTCTGAGGCATGACTTATTGTCACAAAAGTCTAAGTAAAAAATAATTCCTCTAAAAATTTAAATAAAAAATATTTACAATCGCAACATGTTTTTAACAATAAAGTGATTTGGAAATCTAAATATTTACATATAGGTTTTGTAAATTATAACCACAAAATGACATTGGAATAGTTCGGTTTAGCTTAATGATAAGACTATATATGTAAAATACTTCAAGTTTGAGGTTTAGACAATTGTCATAATTAGTCTAAGTAAAAAAAGTATTCCTATCAACATTCAATACAAAATATTTGCACTCAGAATGTATTTCTAACACTGAAGTGATTCAAAAATGTAAATATTTTTATTTACATATAAATTTTATTAATATTTATTTTGGTGTCTTGCACCCCCATTTAAAGTGTGTTTGCACTCTGCACTACTCGCACACCCGCATATGGTGTCCCTGTATATATCTAAATCTTTTATAAAGTTTTGGTCACGTTAAGATGAAATGTGATGTTATATAATTGAAATTAAAATATTCATAAATTAAAAATAAAAAAGTAAGTAATTAATGTTATATTATCGTTTTATTATACTTTGATCAATATTGTAGTTATAAATTATATTTATTTTTTCAAATTTTGACATTAAAAGACACTTTTCTGCTGCATTTCTAAGAAAAAGTTGAAAATACGCTTCACTTATTCAGAATTTCGTAAATATCTTACGCGTTTTATTAATTTATTCTACTCTTTTTGAAAGGAGATGATTTATTTTATAGCATGTGTGAAAATAGTTTACTTCCACAATATTTCTCATATGTACACATCGCTATATTATCAATTATTATATGCTAAAATAAAATAATGTTTTAAAAATATTTTTTGAAACAACTTAATAAAAATATTTACATAATAAGGTAAGTAGAAATTTATTGTATTGTAAATTTTTTTATAATTTTATAAGATAATGTATTATTTTTATATAATCTTGCAAAATGGCTAGCAAAGATAGAAATATAAGAAAAAAGTATTTGAGTAACTATGAAAAATTTAAAAGAAAAAGGAAGGCAAAAGAAGTCACAAATACACAATGAAATAATATTGTAAAATGTGTAAAAACTAAGACTGCACTGTTTATGCAGCAAACTGGCAAACAGTTATTAAAAGAAAACAGAAACTGAGAAAATGAATGAAACTATTCAGTTCAACATTAACAACCCAAATCATCAAAAGACTTGTCTTCATTTAAATGAAAAAAAAAAAGTTGCTAAGAATAAGTTAACTAAAGAAAAGAAATTTGAATTGCAACTGTTTGAAAACAATAAACAGAAACATGGAAATATTACTCATTAAAATAAGTTATACATCATGTGACTTAATTTAGTAAGCTTGTAATTACAAAAACTAAAGTGCATGCAATAACTCTAACAAGTTTTATTGATAAATGCAGCAAGAGAAAGCATTCAAAACATCTCTATCTAGAAATTATCTCTATCTTCAGATCAGTTTCATGCTTTTGACATTCTTCAGTGAGGCTCTAGGATATTTCACATACCAGATCCAAAATACCAACACAAAGCCAGAACTTATCTGATAGTTAACTTTTAATTAGACAGTCTTAAATTTTCAGATACCTATATGTCTTCAAACCCAGTTATCCAACTTATATTGCTGTATGGGGCTGAGAATTCTTCAGCCATACCATATATTATTAGTCTTAGCAATATAATATTACTTAAGACTTAAAACCAAAAGCTATTTTAGTAGCTAAAAATAAATCATACATCACATGACTTAATTTTATAAGGTTGTAATTATCTACTTAAAAGTTAATTATCTGATAAGTGCTGGTTTTGAGTTGGTATCTTGATCTGGTGTCTGAAATATCTTAGCACCTCACTGAGGAATGCCAAAAGTATAAAACTGGTCTGAGGATAGGGATAATTTCTAGATAGAGATGTTTTCAATACTTTTTTTTGTTTTCATTTATCAATAAAGGTTGTTAGAGTTATTGCATGCTCATTAGTTTTTACATGGAAATATACTTTTCAACATCAATGGTCTGTATAATTATGAAGCCAGTTCTCATTTCAATGAAGAACAAGTAAGTACATGACAAGCTATCTGAAAATCTACAGCCTTTTAAATATAAACAAACAAAAAAATCTATATTTGCTCAGCAAACAAGACAAATGCAAATTTTGATTCAACGATTCTGGCACATGGCCTGAAATTAAAATTGAAAATTTTAAAATAAGTATTATATAAAGAGATGTGATGCAAATAAAAAGGCTATGATTTGTCTAAAGATTTAAATAGCAGGAATTTCTATAAAAATTATTAACTAAAAAAAATAACAGATGGAGAATGCCAAGAATGAAGATGGCTACTCTTCTCACTTAAAGACCAAAAATGCAATATGCAAGTAAATTGTTTTTTTCAGTGCTTAAGTGGACTTAGCAATAAGACATATTTAAGCTCTTGATTATAAAATCATGAAAGATTATAACATCAATTACAGGTAAATACAAATTACTACAACTTGAAAAAAATCTAAAATTGGAAAACACTATAGACAAAGAATGTGAAAAGATCAAAAATGAAATATAATGTTTAGAAAGGGTATGTGAATAAATAGGTTACAAAAATTTTGTGTTATCAGAACATAATTTGGCTTTCAAAGGGAGTAATAATACTTTGGATAAATCATGCAATGGTAATTTTTTAGATTTGATAGAATTAATTGAAAAATGTGATCTGATTATGAAACAACATTTGAACCTTCATCCCACATTATATCCTACTTATCTCATAAAATTTAAGATAAACTTATTTCCTGTGAAAAAAAAAATAGTAAAATTAATGAAAAAACTAAATATTTTACCAATTTTACTAGATTGTACTTCCATATAAATTATCAAGGATAATTATCCATTGCATTAAGATATATTGAAATGGATTAATCTGCAAAACATGTAAATTTTCAAGAACAATTCATATGTTTTGAAACAATAAAAGACTATACAGGAAAGGAATTATCTTTCTAAATAGAAAATATATTAGAAACAGAAGGATTGAAATAAAGCAATTTGTCAGGACTAGGGTATAATAAAGATATAAAGTTGTGCAAACATAAAATCTTCAAAAAATTCTAAACATATAGTATGTTATGTGAAAACCACTATTTGACTTTTATTCATGGAGGCATTTCAAAATCATCTGACCTTGCCATTTCATTGTATGACCATTGCAAAACTTATGATATTTTTTAAGTTCTGTAAAGTATTGGGATATATTGAAACAATATGTAAAACTGTCAGAAATTAGGTGGAAATGTCATCTTGAAAGTGTGAAATGTGTAATGTAATAAGAACTTTAAACAACTTCACAAACATATAAATGACATGAAAGCAAGTGTGAATAAAATCCCTTAAAACTAAATTATTTCATTAGAATTTTTATGAAGTTAGTGATTTGGTATGATTTACTAAATGAAGTAAATGTAGTAAGCTAGATATTTCAATGTTCTACCATGGGTATTGGTATTGCAAATTCACATTTAAAAGGCCAATTAAATTTTTTGGATTACTATTGAAATTTTTTTTTGCTAAGTGCAAGGGAAATCATTGCAAAACTGAAATTTTTTCCCCAATTTAAAACTTGTGTTTTGGTCAGAAAGCTAAACAATTTTTTTATTCATCTTAAAAAGATTACAATTTAATTATATTTGATAATGTAATTGCCATTTTATGAAAAGATTCAAAATTTACATGAACATGAAATTTTATTTTGCTCTTTGTACAATTCTATTAATCTTGTTTGAAGGTGTCCTTTTTAAATGTTGTAAAAGCTTAAATCTGTCATTGGAAAATGATATTGATTGTGTGGATTTATTATATGATATTAAAATTTGTCGTTCTTGTTATTGCAGCTGTCATTACTATGTGATTATTCATATAGTATACGAACATGGATGGGCTGCTCACCAACATGCATTAGCCAGCGTGGTGAGTTTATTGGCTTTTTACCTCTGAGTTTAAGATCAAGAAACACCATGGTCTTTCTTCTCAGTGCCTGATAAGGCAGAATGAATGTTTGTGTAAATGATAAATATTTTTCCAATACATATATACAATTATGACAGACAAAAATAAAGCATGGCCCTTATTCCCAGGAGTGGCTGTAAAGTCACCAACCAAGGCAGCGGTTGGTGGCCGAAGGTGGAGGGTGCTAAGAATCCCCTAATTGCGGACCCAGGCTGCCATTTGATGATGACTTTTTATTTAGATACTTACAACTGCAAATCACTTTCAAGTGAAGGAAGATTGTAAGAATTAGAAGAAGAACTGTCTTATATTAAATGGGACATTATTGGACTTTGTGAAGTTAGGAGAAGAAACAATTGATTTAAAAAGTGGACATATACTCTATTATAAAGGCACACATATTGGAAATACAAGTGGAGTAGGATTCATTATAAATAAAAAGTGGAAGAACAATATTGTGGAGATTGATGGTGTATCAGACAGAGTGGCAAGATTAGTTATACAACTTAATAGCAGATACCAAATGCAGATAATTTAGGTTTATGCCCCAACAAGTTCTCATAGTGATGAAGTAGTAGAAGATTTTTATATGGATGTACAAAAGGCTTTTGATCAGAGTAAACAACATTTTAAAATTGTTATGGAAGACTTTAATGCTAGAATTGGTAGACAAATGAAAGATGAAATAGCTGTAGGTAATTTTGGTTATGGTAATAGAAATGAGAGAGGACATAGACTTGTGGAGTTTGCAGAAAAAGAAAAACTTTATATTATGAATTCATTTTTTGAGAAAAATGTTAAAAGGAAATGGACATGGAAGCATCCAAATGAAGGTACAGCAGAATTGGATTATATTTTGACTAACAGAAAATACATATTTCAAGATTGTAATGTTCTTAATAAATTTAACACAGGAAGTGATCATTGATTAGTAAGGTGTAAGTTACGTGTTAATGTAAAACTAGAGAGACAAAAATTATTAAGAAAAACAATATTTACAGTTGATATTCCTAATCTTCAGAAACATTCTAATGAATTTAAATTAGAACTTACAAATAGGTTTCAAGTGTTAGGAGATTTTGAACATGATTCAGATTTGAATGAAATTAATATGAAAATAACTGATACACTTTTAAAAACTGCAACAAACATAGCTGGTAGAAAAAAGCAGCAATTGACTAATAAAATTTCTACTGAGACTAGAGAATTTATGAAGAAAAGAAGGAATATGAAGATATACAAAAATGATGTATTAAAAAGAATTGAATATCTCGAATTTTGTAAAATGGTACGGAAAAGAGTTGAAAATGATATAAGAAAGTATAACTGTGAAATAGCAAGGAAAGCTGTAGAAGAAAATAAAAGTCTCAAAAATGTTAAACAACATTTTGGTATTGGTAGGAAATTTATATCTGCAATAAGAAAAAAAGATGGAATTATTACTAAAAAGAGAGATGACATCATGAAATTGGTAGAAGATTTTTATCAAGAATTATATAGTAATAAAGAAGAAGTACCTCCTATATCTACTACATCTTCCAAATTGCCCAGAACTTTAAATGAAGAAGTGAGACATGCAATTAAGTGTATGAAGAAAGGAAAGGCTCCAGGAAATGATGGAATTATAATTGATATACTAAAAGAAGCAGGTGAAGAAATAGAAACAATTTTAGCAAAGTTATATACCAAATGTCTAAATGATAAAGATGTACCGGAAGATTGGAAGAATGCAGTAATAATATTAATATTTAAAAAAGGTGATAAAGAAGATATTAGAAATTACAGACCTATCAGCCTTTTATCAGTTTTATATAAAATTTTTACCAAGATAATTACAACTCGTCTGCAGAGAACTTTGGATTTCCACCAACCAAGAGAACAAGCTGGATTTAAAAGTGGTTTTAGTACAATAGATCATATCCAGGTATTGAGAGAAGTCATAGAAAGGACAAATAAATATGAGTTGTCATTATGTTTTGGATTTGTAGATTATGAAAAGGCATTCGATTCTATACACATTTCTTCAGTGATTAAAGCATTGGATCATCAAGGTATAGATCCAGGATATTGTCATATTTTAAAGAATATTTATAAAAATGCAACAGCAACAATTAGATTACATAATGTTACTGGAAATATCAACATTAAGAAAGGTGTAAGACAAGGTGACTCCATATCTCCAAAACTCTTTACAGCAGTGCTGCAAGAAGTATTTTGTGGATTAAAATGGGAAACTAAAGGAGTGAAAGTAAATGGAGAGTATTTAAGTCATTTAGATTTCACAGATGATGTAGTTGTTTTTGCAAATAATGCTTCAGAGCTGCAGGAAGTGTTGCAGGAGTTAGCAGATGGAAGTAGAAAAGTAGGACTAAAGATAAATGTTAAAAAGACTAAAGTAATGTTTAATCGATTTGCTCAAAATATGAAAATAAAGATTGATTATGAAGAATTAGAAGAAGTTAACAGTTACAAATACCTTGGTCAGATTATTAATACAGATGGAAACATAATGGACGAAATTAATCATAGAATTAAACTTGGTTGGAGTGCTTTTGGTAGAAATAACTTGATACTAAAAGGAAATATGCCTATGTGTTTGAAAAGGATGGTTTTTAACAAATGTGTTTTACCAGTTCTTACTTATGGATCTGAGACTTGGACACTTAATAGAAGAGCAATACAGAGACTTCAGACCACTCAAAGGAGCATGGAGAGATGTATGTTGGGAGTAACAAAAAGAGATTGAAAATGCAATGTATGGGTAAGACAACAAACAGGTGTTACTGACCTTATTGAAAAAATTAAAAGATTGAAATGGAGTTGGGCTGGACATATTGCTAGAAGAGATGATAATAGATGGACAATTGAAATTTTAAACTGGATTCCAAGAGATTGTAAAAGACCCAGAAAGAGACCACATGTGAGATGGATGGATGAAATAAGAAAATGTGCAGGGGTGTTGTGGAGAAGAGAAGCTAAAGATCGGAGAAGATGGATTAAACTTGGAGAGACCTTCATCCTGCAATGGATTGATAATGGTTGATGATGATGATGATTAAAATTTGTTCTAGAATATTGTCAACTAAGAAGACAATTATGCAAATTGTGCAATGTTTACATAAAACTAATTTATCTCACTTATATGCAAATTTTGTTATTGTTCTCAAAATTGTATTAACAGTACAAATAATTATAACATCTGCAGAAGGATCTTTTTCAAGATTAATTATAATTAAAAGTGATTTAAGATTTAGCATAAATAAAGAACGATTCTGTTCATTAGCAATTTTATAGATTGAATCAGAATAGACAAAAAAAATAAATTATGATGATGTTATTAACCAATTCGCAATAAAACATTCAATATATATATAATTGCTTGCATTTTATGTATTTTAAATATTGATTCAATAAAATTGCTTGCAAATTCTTATCTACAATTTATAAAAACTAACTAATTATATCTGCTAATAATTTTTTTAAAAAATATCGAAGGATATTTTTTATCAGAACTAAAAGACCCCCGCCTCCCGGCTAAAAACCTTGTATCAAGTCCAGCAATTTTCTTGGGCCGGCTCTGCATTCAATATTTAATATTAGATTATGGAAATAATCTAACGTATAATTATAACTGAAATGTCATCATCAAAACCTTTAGACAAACATTTATTCTTATATATATATTATTTTTAAAAATTAAAGATAGTAACTTATATATATATATATGTAACCCGGGCCAGCTGCTTGGAAGGCAGCTATGCTAACCGCTAGTCTACCAACGCTAATAGTAATTTCTGGTAACGTTAAACAACTGTGATCTCAACTCTTCCTTTTTTACGTCACCGACACTTTGTTAGGATAATTTGATAAATTTTATAAATTAGGAAGCAATTTAAATATTTTTAAACATACTTTAGTAGATTTATCAAAGTTTATTATTTATTCGCATTTTAAATACAAATTGAAATTAAAAATGATTTTGTCGGTTTTATAAAATGTCGCCTCTTTCAAACCTTGAATGACGAATTGTTTTTTGTTGTCATTTATTAACTAATTTTTTATTATTTTCTTTAGCATTTTTTTTCTATTTGCAAATGTAAATTTTTACCAAATTAAGTCCTATTTATTATAAACTGATATAGAATAATGCTTTAATACTAAAATCCAATGATGAAAGTTTACAAAAGGTCTCACTAGGGAGGACAATTAAATTTTATGTGGCTGAGGGTTGAAGTTTATATTGCATATATTTTCATTATCTTTTTTTTTTTTTAATGAAATTAAACACTTATACTAATATAAATAAAATAAATTTAAATGTATCTCTTTGAAAATTATCATTTTTAATCAAGATTCTTACCACATCGTCATATTGCACTAATAAAAATAACCTTTAAACTTTTTTATTTTATTACATAAAACGGAAGAATAAGAATCGTTTACTTCTTTTTTTTTTCTTTTTTGAACGTTCCTCAAGATTATAAGAAAAAATGAGTAATATTCCAGAACATATTAAAAAAAAAGCCCATAACTTATGCATAGAATATATTGGAGGCATATGGCAAAACGTAAATATTAATGATATTATTTTTACAAAATTCGGCGGTGGTTATGTTAATTTAACGTTTAAAATCTCTCTGCCTGAAATGTGTAAACCTGTCAAAGATGAGCCTGTTGAAGCCGTGATAAAGTTAGACTTAGGATTATATAATCCAGGAATCGAAAGACGATTGTCAGACAGCATTATTGCAGTACTATTAGCGGAAAAAAATATTTCCCCACGTGTGTACGGAGTTTTTGAAGATGGCCGATTAGACGAATATATACCAACAAACCCATTGACAGGAAAAGATTTGGATAACAGCTTGATTGTAACTGCCCTAATGAAAAGGCTTGCTCAGATACACTCGTTAAATCTGCCTTTAAAAAAACAACCAGTTTTACATAATCAGTGTATAGAATTTACTAACAAAATTATTAACAAATTTGAAAACAAGCATCTAAAGAGAGATCGTGCTATAGATTTACTAATGTCATTAAATCCCCTAGAAGAACTCAAATGGCTTAAAAAGTCATTAGATTCCCTTAATTCATTTATTGTTTATTCTCATGGTGATTTACAATATAATAATTTACTTTATTATAAGGATCGTCTTTATCTTATTGACTACGATCTCAGTGGATATAATTATCAAGCAATTGATTTAGCCAGCTTTATGATGTGCTATTGTTATACAGTGCCTTATCCAGAACCACCTTATGTAATATTTGATTGGACTAAATATCCATCAGAAGAAAAACAAAAGTGCTTATTTAGAATTTATTTAGAGGAATATAAAAAAATTAATAATAAGGCTTTTAACATAGATGATGAAGCTATTCGGCTTATTAAAGAAGCCAAAGTCGTGTCATTGCTATTATTGTATCTATTTGCACTCTATGCTTTGAATCAGGATGCCACTAATCAGGATCGTAATCAAGTAGACTGGACCCATACTGCTTTTATGTTTTTAACAAGATATAAACAAGTGAAAGAAGACATTTTATTAGTACATTAAAAGCGAACAATGTTTTTTTAATATATTAGTTTAAAGAAGCTACATAGATTTTTTTAAATTTCTTATATACTAATTATAAATCAAATGACAATATATTTTTATCCGTGGATTAATAAAAATTAATAGAATACAAATATTATATATATATATTTGTAACACTCCAATTAATTTTTATAAATAATAATAAATAAAAAAAAAGATTCTACATCAATGTTGTAAAAATAAATGTTCTTCAAACATAGCTCTGAATAACTTTTTAAAAGAGGTTTTAAAATTAATAGTTAATAATTATAAAAAAACATAATAATATTCACCTTTTAGCTTATAAAAAGATTTTAAAGACAGCAGTCTTGCCATACTCTCAAGGTTTTTTTTTATATGTCAAAGCGTTAACCGGAAAGCGAACCCGAGCCAGCTGCTTGGAAGACAGCTATGCTAACTGCTAGGCCACCAACGCTTGACTACTCTCATCATTTTATTCCAGACATGAAGGATATTACATCAATTTTTTCAGATGGTAATAAACTCAATTTAACATCATTTTCAGCACCCATAAGTACACAAACATATATAATTATAAGCATTGTATGTGGCTGTGTATGTTATAAAAGGTAATACAAAACATTTTCTCCTACTAGCAAAATGAGTTACAGAGAAAAAAAGACTAATTTGCCACCTGCTTCAAAGACGTTCTTAGAAATTATGAAACATCAAATTGTATTTGGTCGTAGTCAGAACTTGAGAAATAATCATTTTATAATATATTTATTTAGTGATGCATAATCAGTGTAGCACATTAGTAATGATGTTTGTTATAAAGTATTAAAATGGCTATTTAAAGAGTTTGTCCTATGTATATAAAATGTGATGCATGAAATAATGCTGCATAAACATCTCTCCTTATTGAGTGATAGTTTTCATAATAACTATTATCTAAATCTGCTTTCTATATAAAATCATGGGTTGCAAATAGAAATAGGTATATTTTCTAATAACTTTGCCAATAAAATTTGATATTATGTGATATTAAATTGAATTTAACACAATAGATGGTACATGGAAAGTCATTTAAGTACTCTATAATTCCAGTAATATATGTATATAATATATACAAATTTATGTACAATTTAATTTCAAAATTACATATACACATTAAGATATCAATCAATTAACTAAATTAATGAGAATACTGGCAATATCATAATGTATTTGGGCATTATAATATCTCTGTGATTCCTGTATATTGCTTCATTATTTTGAGTCTATAACATTAGATTACTGTGTACAGTTTTATTTCATCACAGTTAACATTTTAATATTATTAGTTGAAAAAAAAATCAGAAGATGTCAACATCATATAGACCTTCTAGTAATTACAATTACTAATTTGCATATAAAAGACATTAGACCTGCCCCTTTTGATCTCAGTAGAAATCATAACTTCTGATTGGTGAGATGTTTTATCTTGAATGAAATTTCATTTTTGAAAAAAAATAATTATAATTTTCAATAATTTGTTTACCTATTAATGATTATGCAATATTTTTGTAAAATACTTATTTTAAATCCCAAACCTACATTTCTATAATTAAATTTTATTTGAAAAAAAAATAAAAAGACAAGTCATAAAATGTTTGTTACTGCAAAGTAGAAGAAGCTTTTACTGGCTAATAAGAATAGCTTTTATAACACTGATAAAGAAAGTTTTTTAAAAATTTTAATAACAATAAGTGTAATTATATATTTTAAGATATGTGTATGTATTTAATGATAACTAAACTGAAATTCTTTTGAATTTCATAAATGGAATTCAAATATCTAATATTTCATTTGACTAACTTTTAGAATAGATAAAATCCTTCCAATAATGCCATGCACCATTGCTATGGCTACAAATTCTGTTTAGAAATTTATTGTCCTATTTTACAAAAATCAAATATTAACTTTAAGAATGTCTGTCATTTAAAAGCTTACATTTGTAATAAGGTCATCTTTTGAATTTGTAGACAAGCTGAAGAATGTCTCTCCAACACAGGATACACATATGGTAACCTTAGATGTTGCAGAACCATATGGCTCAATAGATAGATCAAAATCTATAACCATTGTGAAAGAAGAATTGATTAGATATGGCATGAATCAACAATGTGTACAATTTATTGAAGTACTCCTAAGGTGGCTGGATAAAAACATGTATGCAGAATACATGCACAATGGTTGTCCCATGGGTCTTCCAATGAGTGGGATTGTAACTAGTGTTGTTCTTAATGCATATGAACAAATCATCATACACATTTAAGCAATGACTTGATACTATACACCCACTACATATATGATATTTTCAAGGTGACATTGGAGACCATAGAAACATAATCACAGAGTTAAAAACTGCCTGAGGATTTACCATAAACACAGCACAAAAGGAAATCAGTGGCTGTGTTAAATATTTAGACTTACAGGTGGGGATTAAGGCTCAACATTTCTACCATAAAATGCTTATCAAACCTATTAACATAAGAGGTAACATTCATCATCTGTCAAATACACTCAACATGTACAAACTGGCAGGCCTGAAAATCTTTCTGAATAGAAATGCCAGATTGCATAGCTTTGAAGCTGACAAAAAGACGAATATTGAAAGATTTAGGGATGATTTAATAAAAGCCAAATATAATAAAACATTAATCAACAAGATAATCAGAAGTTTTAAAGACCCTCCCAAACTTGCTGACAGGCAGAACAGAACCAGAATCTTGTTGCCATATGTTAAAAACATACACACAAATCTACAAACAATTTTCTGCCATGACTTTAGCATGTTATTGATCCCCTCCCAATCTCAATAGATGCATCAATAACACCAAAGATAAACTCCCTTCAATATACACCCAGCAGACCATGTATAAAATAGCTTGCCCAGTAAACAACTGACATGCTTTATATTATGGAGAGACCAAAGCTTCTGTTCACACAAGATTGTCACAACAGAAGTACGCATACAATAAGGCACTTGCAGATCCTTCCCACCCTTCCATCTTTGCACAACACAAGGCTACAACAGGCCACCGTTTCATCCCAGATAACCCTCATGTGATGTGCAATGAGTGACATGAAATGAGAAAAATCAAAGAGGCCTACTTCATTAATTCGGACGCAAACTCAATGAATAAAAGAGACCCATTTTATGCCATCTCCAAGAAATGACAGACCTGATTTGCATAATTTTGCATCTTTTAAGCTAAACAATCAGCATTAAAACTGTCTATAGCTTTGAAAATCATGGCCTCATTTTTTCAAAAATGCTAGCTACAGTAAAGGAAATAAATTGAATTGTTGAAGCATTACAATTTAGTGTGGAGATATTATGGCAAAATATCAGAACATTACATATATATATATATATATATATTGTGCCATTACAATTTGGTCACTAGCTAAATTTATAGTAATGTGCATGTAGAAAAGGTAAAACAAAATCATCATCACAATTTTATATAACCATAAAAGAAGCTGTAGGGCATCCAAGTTCAAACCCTACAAGGTCCAGTTCTAAAAGCTTTAAACAGAGAAAGAATGGGTCAACAATTACATGCTTTACTTGTCTGTGTGTTGATAGAAAGGTAATACACACATTTAAACTATTTAATATTTAAATTTTCTGTTAAAAAGCAAAGTTATAATGCATACATATAGGCAATGTATGTGTAAATTATTTAATTGTTTTATATTTCAAATATTAAACATTTTAACTTTCTTTAAAACTAACCTATGCTTGATCAATTCTAATATTTTATTCTATGCTTTTATTTTGCTTTTCTTTAATTATAATTGGGATTTAAAAGTTACAGATTTAATTAAATAATTGGGTTATAATTACTAAGCTAGCAATTATAGTATTTAAGGTTAGTTTATGAATGATTTGAAAGAATGAAGGATGTGTGTACATTACATACAAAATTTTACATTTCCTAAATATTGAAAGAAAAGGAAGTATTAAATCTGTCAAATTATTTTTTTTGTACAATTTTTTGTTAAAAGAGGAAATCTGTTTAATCAGATATCGATCTTTGTAGCAATTTTTTCTTTGTAAATAATTGTTTTTCACTTTGGAAGCTTATAATGGGTCAGAACTATAATTTTTGAAATTGTCTTATCAAGATCTAAAGAAGGAAGCTCAAAGATTTGAAGTGTTACCTGGATGTAAAAAGAAAAAAAAAAGAAAAGACAGGAAATAAGGATTGAGTCTATTTTTTTTTTTAAACAAAAGTGTCTGGAAAAAGGATTAAACTTTTCAGTTGAAAAATAATGTAGTTGAAAATAAATTACAGATCTAATTAAAACAAATTTGTCCAAAAATAGCAAGTGATGCTATCTCTGATTGGTTAAGTTAGCTAAAAATTGGATATAAAAAGCTGTCTTGAATTATTATGAGGATTATTGTTGTGATTGATTCAGATTATTAAACTATCAAATTGAATGTTGAAAATATAAGAAATGGCGGACTAGAAAAATTATATGTATATCCCATTTGCCGGACCATCTGGAGGAAGCTGCACATCACATAGGAAAGAAAAGATGTGTCTAAAATAATATTCTACACCTTTCAACTGACCAGATAAATAAGATGTTTTTAATAGAAGGAAGAAAGCATTCACCTGCATTCAAAGAAGATGAATTAATCTACTGATAAATATTAATCATCAAGTCCAATTAATTGTTCCAACAACTGATTTTAAACTCAAGAAAATTTATAAATGTGAAAACAACTGCTGTATTTCATCCACATGCTTGACAGGAAGAGAAGAAAAATTAATATAATGATTTCCAAATTGTCCACTAAAGCAAATAACCTCAATAGAGTCATCATCATTAAATAGTTATACACCTCAAGAAAGAGATTGTTCCCACATAGTAGCTGCAGAAATATAGACAAGTTTGAACCCTTGGAAATTCGCCACAAACAAAAGATCGGTAATATGACTTTTTATATCTATTTTCTTTATGATATCAGTCTTAAGAAACATTTTAGTGATAAAGTGGTATATTTTATTTAAAGAACTTTTAAAGACTATTCAGATCGATTAAAACAAGAATGTCTTACTAATAATAACTTTGAGCTTCATAAATGACCTTGAAAGTATGAAAATTATTTGTTTATTAATTTTACAATATTAATGTGTAAAACAAATTTTTTTTTTATGGTGTTATGATTTTAGTTTTAACAGATATGTTATTATTATTTTGGTTTTTAATAATATTTTGTTATTATGGGATAAAACACGCACATACATAATGATATTTTATATGTGTATAATTGTGAGTGAATGTGAAATAATGAGTAGTATTAGAATATTAGATTATTTTGTTTCAAGTTCAGTATAGATTTCAGCGCTTGGAAGGGAGGGGGAGAAAATAATTTAAAACTTGTTTCTAAAACTTGCTCTTTCAATTTTACTAACATTTTTTTTTTACATTCTATTTACATGTTGGATTTTAAAGTATGTGTGCCAATGAGCAGATAATATATTTTTTTTAAATACTTTTCTCATGGAGTGAAAATCATGGTTAATGTGACGTCCAACTTAATACAAAATACATTTGAAGGGAAAGGGGGAAGAACTTAAAATTAATCTGAGGATTGTTATATAATCAATTATTATTATTATTATTATTCATGTCAATTTTCATATTATCTAGAAATTTTTATGTATATGTTAGAAATGTAGTAATAAATATTAGTTTGTTTTATTAAACGAGGCGTATATATTTCATTAAGTGTAGTCTTTGTTAAGTGTGATTATTCATCATCATCAATGGTTGAATATTAGTTATTTAAGATATAAGTAAATATGCTAAAATTAAGCAATAATTATGAATTTCTTTATAAAATTTAGTTTTATGTTTAGGCTTAGTCCTAGAGCTGTAATTGAAACCCTTGTCATTATCGTTATTATTATTATCATCATCATCATCATCAACGTTTTAATTAATGATCTGTTTAACTGTTTAAAGGCCATAAATAAATATTGATTTTATAATATTTAGTGATTTCTTAGTATTATTATAACCACATCCCATCATCTATTTCATGCAAGGATGAGTGAATTGCCATCCTAAATTAGTTATATATAATCTGAGCTAGTGAACTTATAAAAATATTGAAACACATTTGTTATGTTAAGATCTGAGAAATGATTTATGTTCAATGAACTCCACTGTGGTTTAAAGATGTTTTACTTTTACCTAACTATTAGTGCTTCTAGTGATATGGCTCAAAAAAGCAAAATCTCTCATTTTTATTAGAAATAAAGTACCAAAAAGGGATTCAAACCCGGTACATGTGAAAGGTTATCAGATATAACCGTGTCTAGATTCAGATAATCTAGTGGCGCCCTGCTAGACCATATTCACTTAGTATTTGTTTAAACACGCACTTAACATCAAACCAAGAAATGAAAGGGGATAAGATCTACTGCCTGTATACCTGAGTTATAATACATTACTATAATAATTTGCTAATAATTTGCTTATAATTCTTGATATTTGGACTCCTTTAAATATTTCTTTGAGGAACTTTATTTATGTTACAATGGCTTATAATTTTTGATATTTGAACTCCTTTACTCAGATATAATAATATCTTTTTTTTGATTCATTTATTAGGTTACAATGGACACCCAACTGGGGCCTGATATTTTACCATATACCTGAAAAAGAGAGTCTATAGAATGATGGGAGATGTGTGGTTAAAAATAGAGAAATTTTTTTTAGTAAAATTTTTTTTTCAGTAAAAATTTTTTTTTGTCTTACAAAATTTTTTTGGCCAAACAGTCTTATTTTAGATGATGATGTTTAATATGATTTAATTATTCATTGATGATGATAAAATGGGTACAGCCATAAAACAGCTTAGTTTTGTTTTATCAATTTTGAAAATAGAGATGAATATCACAACTTAAGACAAAGGTGAAATAAATAATAGATTTTTTTTTGTGGAACATTAAAATGATTTATTGCCAGATAGGATAGGCATAGTAATAGTGATGAATTATGGAATAGTAGTCTCATGTGTGTTTGGGGAGTTCATTTTGTAAAAAGTCTATGATTTTAGAGGTTTGATTGGATGGTTGATCATTGGAGTTTGGTTGGTTAGATTGCAGTTTTGATGATGAGTGAGGAGTTTTGTCATTGTCTTGAGAATGCTGTGTATTTCGTGTAACTTATGAATGATCAAACCCATTCACTGCTCCAACCCAATTTATATGTTATCTTTATTTTATCATGAAGCAGTTAATAGCAGACCTGCCATGATATCAGCCTATAAGTCTCCAAGGGAGAGAGAGCATGGCATAGTTTTCCAATCCAGTTATATGTTATTCTTATGTTATCATGAAGCAGTTAACAGCAGTCCTGCCATGATATCAGCCTATAAGTCTCCAAGAGAGAGAGCAAGGTTTCGTTTTTGTAGTCTATAATAAGCAGGGCATTCCTTGATACTTGCCACATAAGACTCCAAGAGAGAGAGCAAGGCATAGTTTATCTATTTTAGCCCCTAAGACTTAATACATCTTTTATTGCAACAGAGTTTGCTTCATTTAATCAAGGGTTGTGGTAGTTAATAGTGATCGAATTGGGATGATCTTCTGAGTGCTCGTGATGCATTGTGTGATTATAGTGCTGTGACTGAATTCTTTTATTTATCTCAGGATTGTGAACTGCTAGTCATTCTGTGGACTGTCAATATCTGTCGGATTTCTGGGAGAATGGATGAATGTATAATTTGGGCTATTACAGACAGACATGCACTATATAGATTATTGTTGTGTAGTTCATTAAATAAGGATATTAAAATTTTTTTGTTGTTGTATTTGTAAAGGCATAATAAGGTGAAAATCAAATCAGTCAGTTGGTCAGAATAGGTGTCAGACAGAGAGAAGATGTGTGGATTTTTGATGGTCAGGGAAGTACAGATGGGATATATATAGTTTTATAACATGAGTGAACTAAATTATAGTATGGAAGAGGTTATGGAAGAGGAAGGTGCCCCAATACCAGGAATCAGTGATCGTTTTCATACTGAAGCTCAAGAAAAAGAGGAAATAGAGGGAAATGCCTCTGAAGTCAGTAGCAATAATAAGGCCTCAAGTATAGAAATGGTAGATGAGGAGCCAGAAGTGGGCCAGGCTCAGATAGAAAAGATGGCACCATCAGACATGGACATGATAATGCAGATGCTCAGAAGTATGACAGAAGATAGTAAGCAAAGTATGGTAAATCTAGAACAAAAGATGGAGAATCTAGAACAAAAGATGGAGAAAAATATAGAAGATAGTAAGCAAAGGATGGTAAATCTAGAACAAAAGATGGAGAAAAATATAGAAAGTCTAAGAGAAGAGAGTAAGAAAAGTATAGAAAGTCTAGAACAAAAGATAGGTCAATCTGTAGAGAAAACTATAGAAAATTTGAGAGAAGATCTAAAAGCAAAGATAGATCAATCTATTGAAAACAACAGCCAAATGATCGTAGCCTTGGAAACTAAGATTGAAAAATCCCATATAGAGTACAAGAACAGGTTTACTTCATTAGAGGATAGGATAGAAGGAGTTTGTAGATCTATGGAAGTGGCAAAACAGGAGGGCTGTCAGGGACTGCAGTCATTAAAGGCTCAAGTGGAGCAGTCTATTGAAGAAAATAAGAGAGAGATTGACTTAGTTAGGAATGAGGTCCATGGTTTGGTCTCCCAATCCATATCAGAATGCATAGAAAAGAATGCCGAAATAACTTCTGCAGGAATTCATATTAGATTAGAGGAGGTGGTAGCCAAAGTGGACTCATATAAGGAAGCCACTTTGGGCTGTATAGATCAAACCCTCACTATGAAAAATAAGTTTAGTGGCTTAGAAAAGGAAATACGAGAAGTTAAGGGAAGCATGGCCAATGAGTGTGTACAAATTGACCAAAATCTTAGGAAAGAATTGGGGAAACAAATGGATAGCTTTAGGGAGGAGATAGTAAAAAGGGACAAGTCAAGTTCTTTAGAAGAGGGACCCAGAATGAATCAACATGAATTGGGTGTTATGTTGGGAAAGGTTGAGGAGAACCAGAAGGCCTATGTTGTGGAATACATAAACCCCAAGATGGATGATCTCTACCAGAAAATAGGGGAATTAAAAGATCGTATTAATGTAAAGCTGCAGTATCGGTCGAACCTAAATTCAGGCCAGAGCGATGGTAGCACCAGTCCAGATGACTGTAGGGATAGCTCAGAACAGAGTCAGTCAGAGAAAAGGATGCCTACTTTAGTTAACAATCCACAAGGTGAAAAAGAAGTAGAAAGGCCGATAGTAGCCATAATACCAAATCTCCCAGTAAAGAAAGTAAATGAGATGATGACCAAAGAGCAGATTGGGATAGATCATGAAGTGAAAAGAAGGAAAAGAGAGTTGGAGGAAAAACTTCATGCATCCGATAAGATGATTGATTTAAGAGAAGCAATAAGGGAGATGAAACCAGTTATTTTAGAAAGAGAGCAAAAGTTTCAACAGTCTGTAGTTCTCAATCTAGTAACAAACCAGCATGTGTGGTTTCAAAAATCTGTCTTCTTAAATAGATTGGAGATACCTTATATATGGTATAGAGAGGCAATCTCTCTGAAAAATGTAAATGTCCAAATCTCTCTGAAAAATTCAACTGCTCTGGAAAAGTCAAAAATAAGTTATATCTGGTACAGAGAGCCAATCTCTCTGAAAAATGTAAATGTCCAGTGTGTATCAGACAGAGAATCAATCTCTCTGAAAAATTTAAATGCTCTGTTAAATTTAAGTGTGCCTTATATTTGGTACAAAGAGTCAACCTTTTTAGAGAGTTTAAAAATAAATTATACATGGCACAGAGAGTCAATCTCTCTGAAGAGTTTTAATGTCCATTATATATGGTACAAAGAGTCCACCTTTTTAGAGAGTTTAAAAATAAATTATACATGGCACAGAGAGTCAATCTCTCTGAAGAGTTTAAATGTCCATTATATATGGTACAAAGAATCCATCTTTCTAGAAAATTTAAAAATAAATTATACGTGGCCCAGAGAATCAATCTCTCTGGAAGATGTAAGGATAAATGATATCTGGTATAAAAAGCCAACCTCTCTAGAAAACTTCAAAGTGCCTTATGTATGGTACAGGGAGTCAATCTTTCTAGAAAGTTTAAAAATAAAGTATGTATGGTATAGAGAGTCAATCTCTCTAAAGAACTTCAAGGCATATTACAAAAGGTACCAAGAGTCCATATTTCTAAATGGAGTTTGTAATAGGAGGTTATATAAAATAAAACCTCCAGATATGTTTTATAAATATCCAGTCAAGATGAAAAATGGAAATATTAAAAAGGGACTGGATGTACAGGTGCATTTTTATGCAGACCACAATATGGTTTGAAAAGAAAAAGCCATTCCAAATTACTAAAAAGATAGGAGAAAATGCCTTTATGCTTGCTGCTCTTGATGGGAATAAGGGGACCTATAATGCTAGGAGTTTGATCCCTTATACTTCAGCAGAATAGCCTGGCAAAGATCTCCAAATAAATTATTTTTTTTTTAATGAAAGATATATTTACCAGTAGTTAATTTTTTTTTATATATATTATAAGTGTTTATTATTATTAGTGTATTTATTGGTTAGGATTTTTTTTTTTAATATAGTTAAAACAAAAGTGCTGATGATTTTATCCGAAGGGGGAGAAAGTTGTGCCATTACAATTTGGTCACTAGCCAAATTTATAGTAATGTGCATGTAGAAAAGGTAAAACAAAATCATCATCACAATTTTATATAACCATAAAAGAAGCTGTAGGGCATCCAAGTTCAAACCCTACAAGGTCCAGTTCTAAAAGCTTTAAACAGAGAAAGAATGGGTCAACAATTACATGCTTTACTTGTTTGTGTGTTGATAGAAAGGTAATACACACATTTAAACTATTTAATATTTAAATTTTCTGTTAAAAAGCAAAGTTATAATGCATACATATAGGCAATGTATGTGTAAATTATTTAATTGTTTTATATTTCAAATATTAAACATTTTAACTTTCTTTAAAACTAACCTATGCTTGATCAATTCTAATATTTTATTCTATGCTTTTATTTTGCTTTTCTTTAATTATAATTGGGATTTAAAAGTTACAGATTTAATTAAATAATTGGGTTATAATTACTAAGCTAGCAATTATAGTATTTAAGGTTAGTTTATGAATGATTTGAAAGAATGAAGGATGTGTGTACATTACATACAAAATTTTACATTTCCTAAATATTGAAAGAAAAGGAAGTATTAAATCTGTCAAATTATTTTTTTTGTACAATTTTTTGTTAAAAGAGGAAATCTGTTTAATCAGATATCGATCTTTGTAGCAATTTTTTTTTTGTAAATAATTGTTTTTCACTTTGGAAGCTTATAATGGGTCAGAACTATAATTTTTGAAATTGTCTTATCAAGATCTAAAGAAGGAAGCTCAAAGATTTGAAGTGTTACCTGGATGTAAAAAGAAAAAAAAAGAAAAGACAGGAAATAAGGATTGAGTCTATTTTTTTTTAAACAAAAGTGTCTGGAAAAAGGATTAAACTTTTCAGTTGAAAAATAATGTAGTTGAAAATAAATTACAGATCTAATTAAAACAAATTTGTCCAAAAATAGCAAGTGATGCTATCTCTGATTGGTTAGGTTAGCTAAAAATTGGATATAAAAAGCTGTCTTGAATTATTATGAGGATTATTGTTGTGATTGATTCAGATTATTAAACTATCAAATTGAATGTTGAAAATATAAGAAATGGCGGACTAGAAAAATTATATGTATATCCCATTTGTCGGACGATCTGGAGGAAGCTGCACATCACATAGGAAAGAAAAGATGTGTCTAAAATAATATTCTACACCTTTCAACTGACCAGATAAATAAGATGTTTTTAATAGAAGGAAAAAAGCATTCACCTGCATTCAAAGCAGATGAATTAATCTACTGATAAATATTAATCATCAAGTCCAATTAATTGTTCCAACAACTGATTTTAAACTCAAGAAAATTTATAAATGTGAAAACAACTGCTGTATTTCATCCACATGCTTGACAGGAAGAGAAGAAAAATTAATATAATGATTTCCAAATTGTCCACTAAAGCAAATAACCTCAATAGAGTCATCATCATTAAATAGTTATACACCTCAAGAAAGAGATTGTTCCCACATAGTAGCTGCAGAAATATAGACAAGTTTGAACCCTTGGAAATTCGCCACAAACAAAAGATCGGTAATATGACTTTTTATATCTATTTTCTTTATGATATCAGTCTTAAGAAACATTTTAGCGATAAAGTGGTATATTTTATTTAAAGAACTTTTAAAGACTATTCAGATCGATTAAAACAAGAATGTCTTACTAATAATAACTTTGAGCTTCATAAATGACCTTGAAAGTATGAAAATTATTTGTTTATTAATTTTACAATATTAATGTGTAAAACAAATTTTTTTTTATGGTGTTATGATTTTAGTTTTAACAGATATGTTATTATTATTTTGGTTTTTAATAATATTTTGTTATTATGGGATAAAACACGCACATACATAATGATATTTTATATGTGTATAATTGTGAGTGAATGTGAAATAATGAGTAGTATTAGAATATTAGATTATTTTGTTTCAAGTTCAGTATAGATTTCAGCGCTTGGAGAGGGGGGGGGAGAAAATAATTTAAAACTTGTTTCTAAAACTTGCTCTTTCAATTTTACTAACATTTTTTTTTACATTCTATTTACATGTTGGATTTTAAAGTATGTGTGCCAATGAGCAGATAATATTTTTTTTTTAAATACTTTTCTCATGGAGTGAAAATCATGGTTAATGTGACGTCCAACTTAATACAAAATACATTTGAAGGGAAAGGGGGAAGAACTTAAAATTAATCTGAGGATTGTTATATAATCAATTATTATTATTATTATTATTCATGTCAATTTTCATATTATCTAGAAATTTTTATGTATATGTTAGAAATGTAGTAATAAATATTAGTTTGTTTTATTAAACGAGGCGTATATATTTCATTAAGTGTAGTCTTTGTTAAGTGTGATTATTCATCATCATCAATGGTTGAATATTAGTTATTTAAGATATAAGTAAATATGCTAAAATTAAGCAATAATTATGAATTTCTTTATAAAATTTAGTTTTATGTTTAGGCTTAGTCCTAGAGCTGTAATTGAAACCCTTGTCATTATCGTTATTATTATCATCATCATCATCGTCATCAACGTTTTAATTAATGATCTGTTTAACTGTTTAAAGGCCATAAATAAATATTGATTTTATAATATTTAGTGATTTCTTAGTATTATTATAACCACATCCCATCATCTATTTCATGCAAGGATGAGTGAATTGCCATCCTAAATTAGTTATATATAATCTGAGCTAGTGAACTTATAAAAATATTGAAACACATTTGTTATGTTAAGATCTGAGAAATGATTTATGTTCAATGAACTCCACTGTGGTTTAAAGATGTTTTACTTTTACCTAACTATTAGTGCTTCTAGTGATATGGCTCAAAAAAGCAAAATCTCTCATTTTTATTAGAAATAAAGTACCAAAAAGGGATTCAAACCCGGTACATGTGAAAGGTTATCAGATATAACCGTGTCTAGATTCAGATAATCTAGTGGCGCCCTGCTAGACCATATTCACTTAGTATTTGTTTAAACATGCACTTAACATCAAACCAAGAAATGAAAGGGGATAAGATCTACTGCCTGTATACCTGAGTTATAATACATTACTATAATAATTTGCTAATAATTTGCTTATAATTCTTGATATTTGGACTCCTTCAAATATTTCTTTGAGTAACTTAATTATGTTACAATATATATATATATACACCACACACATTTAATAGTTTAATAGTTACATTTGTAATAAATAATGTAAAGATTGTCAATATACGATATAATAAAAATGTTTACTTGTTTAATAAAATATTCAAATACGGGGAGAAAATTCTTGCTAAGGCCTTACTGAAATTGGACAAGGTAAAAGTAATTAATAAAAAATATATTTAAAAAATTATTGAATAAAATGATTTTTAATGAAATGCTAATGACTTTATTGCTTAAGAGTTGATAAAAAGTTTGAGCACCAGAACTGTGAGTGCCAGAATATTGATTCTGGTGCCCTGGGACTTTCTAATACCAAGTCAGATTTTCTACCAACTGTGACAAACTTCCCAGGGTGTAAAATGATTTTATTTCATTTGATGAGTAATGCACTAATAACAAAAACAAAATATTTTTCCTTCCAAACGGTTTGGATGGTTATATTCAATTTAAAATAAAAGCATGGGATACTGCTAAATTAATCACTAGTTTTAAAAATAATGATTCAGTTAATTAATTTATGGACACCCCAAAACAAGCAGAATTTCTAAGTTAAATATACGCAATTAAAAGTAAAATACTATATATATTTGTAACATATAGATAGAAATATTTTTAAGATGTATAAAAGTATATATATATATATCTTTAGTGTCTATATAATTATATTAGACTATTAATATCGTTAATTTATTGTTAAAAGAAGATTGCCTTCACAACAGTTTGAAATTCTTCATTGTTATTGATATGGCGTTTGTCTCAGTGTTGACAGGTTTTAGATGATTACTTACAAACCCATTTAGCCTTAAACATTTACACTTATTATTTAAGTAATACTCTGGGTGCAATGTGAAATTTATAATTGCAGTTTGTAATGTTATAATTGATTATGTATTAGTCTGCATTCAGAATCATTACATTTATCGTGTAAAGAGGTTTATTTAAACTTATTTGTATCAATAATTTTAATCTCTGTAGCCAAGTTATAATCATTAGTGTCTATATAATTATACTAAACCATTAATCAAAGTGTTATTCTGCCTTATTATTAAAAAGACGTTGCCTTGACAACAGTTTGAAATTGTTGATTGTTATTGGGATTGTCTATGTGTTGACTAGTTTTTAATGATATATATATACTGAGATATAATATATCAAAACAAATTAAAAATAAACTTGATACTGGTATTGTAAGAAAATGTCATAGCATATTTGAGAGTTACAAGTTAAGCCGAATGGCAAATCCTTTACTGAATATACTAGTAACTAGTTGATAAATAAAAAAATTCAAACAAACATTTTTTCTCTAGTTATTAGAATTTGTAACTTTAAAAAAAAACAATTGTCACTACTTATTAACAATAGAAAAATTCAAATAAACATTTTGGTTATTCGTGATTTTTTTTGAAAAGGCAATTCAATCAAATAAGTTTCACTATTTATTTCCAAATAAATTGTTTTCAAAACAAACAATTTTTATATTAATTCAAATTGTTAATTTCTACTCAAAATGAGTGTTTACAATTAATATGGATGGGCTTATTGAAAGAAAGAAAATCTCATGATGTCAAACTGAAACTGTGCAAGCATTGTTAGCCGAGAGGTCATCGCACCCGCCTTGCAAGCAAGTGGTTGGTTGCAGACGGGTGTGGGTTTGCGTCCCGGCTGATGCTAATACATATGGAAAAAAAAAAAAAATTCAAATAAGTTCTTTTCACTATTTGTTTTTTTTTTGTCTTAAAAAAAAAAAGATCATTCACTCAAACACATTTCACGTTTTATTATCATTTTCAAAACAAAATTTATTTCCTATTCAAAAGATTTTCAATATGTTTCAAAAGTGAACTTTATTCACACAAATTATAAATACATGTGAGAATTCTTTCAATATGAATTAAAATTAATAATTTCTATTCATAAAGAATTCTTACATCTAAAATTTTGACAAGTAGAAATTGTAATTTCACAAAATTGGATACTGCAAGTTGCTTTTCAAAAAAATACCTCATGCTACAATCAAAAGTTTACTGGCAAATCTTTTAAAACAATTCTAGATTGGTTCAGTTTCTGTAGGGATGTTGGCTTGCATATCATGTCATCAAAGTGAGAAGCCAAATGGTGGATATTGATGAAAATCCAGCCAAATAGACAAAGAACAAAAATTCCACTCACCAGAAGTATAATTGCAGAAGAGAGCTTTAAGATGGAAAAGAATCTTCATCACATGTTCAATCTATTCATGTCACTAATTGTAAAAATTGCAGATGTCACATAGACAATCCTTGATTTTCTAATTTAGAGAGTAACACAAGTTTATACATGACTATTATTCATCTAAGATAAATATTAATAATTTCATATGTTGAAGATGCAATATTTATACACTACACAGCAAATATATTTAAATAAGTATTATTTAAAGGCTTGTTATCTAAATTCATACTTCTATTGTGGCATGTATATAGGTAAACTGTCATTATTATATATAAATCATTTTAAAAATATTATTCTTCAGTTCAAAATTTAATAGTAGTGTCCTAGCAAATAATATTTTATAATATGTATATACAATCATTTATCAGGTTTAATTTTTTTTTTTTTAATATTTTAATTTTAATATGCTAACTGTAGATTTTCTAAGAAAGTTTAAATAGGAATATGTATAATCAAGGTACAAATTATACTCAACTATAAAACTACTTGTTAAAAAAGTAATATATATGATACTATATTTTCATAATTTGCCTTGCTTTAAAGTATTTAAATATTATAAGTGCATTGTAATTATTCTGATCTTTTTATTTATTTTCATAAAATAAACAGAAACTTACAAAAGTAGTACAACATTTTAGGATTTGATTCTGTTTTCAATCAATTATTATTCATTTTATCATTTTCCACTTGTATAGTTTTATAGAATTAACCTTGTTAAATTTTATTATGTGATCATTTTAAATTGTTTTTTTACTGAAAATTCTCACAGTGTCTCTTACAAATATATTTACGAAGACAAATAAACATATCAGATATCTATGTACACTGGGCAGACATTTTTTGTTTTTACTATGTATCTTAAGTTCTCCAAATTAAGTAGCCACTTTTTATAAATTATACTAAAATACTTTATTGATAAATCTTGGGATACCTTTTAATTTAACAAAATGTAGATAAATGTTTTTAGTTTTATTTTATTTTTCTGCTTTGAAGGTAGAATAAAATCATAAACTGATATTTTTGTCTTTATTTTATAAAATTACATTTTTAAATTTATGCTTTAAAATACACCTGGGTCTCATTTTATGTGGTAGATAAGTTCCTCAGAAAATGCGCACAAAAGAAATCAAACAAAAATAGACTTAACTTACCTTGAAAAATGGGGGATAGGTGCTGTAATTTTCCAAAAATCGCATAAAAGCAAAGCAACAACGTAAAATTACTTTAAAATTCGCATAAAAAAAAAATAAGAAAACAAAATATGACTAATAAAAAATTTCAAATTTGAAAAAAATTGATACAAGACAAACTTTTTATTTTTTTTATTAACTACAGTATTTAATTTTATTCAAAACAATACATTTTTATGCGTAATTTATGCTTTTTTCATATATGTACGGTATTTTAATTATTATCGCTATTTGAGACATCAGATTCATCATGATGTGATGTGATGCACTGTAGCTTCTCCTAAACAAAGTCAAGAGAAAATACAACTAAAACATTTTTCAATCACTATTGATCCTTCCCATTTCGCTAAGCGATCTAAAACTGAAATTTTTGTTTTCAAAGAAATTAATTTTATTGGGTGTTTTTTTTCTCACCGTTAAAGTAAACTAAAAGTTTAAAATAAAAATAAGAAGTTAGACTTACGATAATAAAAAGACACCGATGCACTACTGTTGGCAAAATTTAATTAAAACTAACAATTAAAAATTAAATTCTTATTTTTGTCTTTAATTTTTTAATTTTCAATTCCGTTTAAAAATCAAATTTCATCATTTCACATCACCTCATTACGTAATTTTTAAATTGTTAATTGCAATTAAAAATCAGATTTTAATTGCCAAATTTGATTGTGCCCACCACTGTTACTCACCTTTTAAAAATAAACTTGCAGACACTAAATGATTAATTGATTACATACTCATTTTATAAAAAGCAAAAACTGAATGTGATTTAAAATGCAAAAACAACAACCTACATCGCATAGGCATCTATAACGTTTGAACAGATTTACATTATAATCTTGTAAAATTTATTACTTGTGGACACTAAATGATTAATTAATTATATACTCTTTTTTATAATAAGCAAAAATAGAATGTGATTTAAAATGCAAAAACAACAACAAACATAGTATTTTTCATCTATAATGTTTGAACAGATTTACATTATAGTCTTGTAAAATTTAATGTGTATATAAAATGAGGAAATTCTGATTTTAAGTAAATTATGAACTTCTTTATTACATAAAATCGATTACAGTACTATTATAAAGTGCTGAAAATATTGAAATTATTAGATGGAAGTCAAACTCCGATAATGCGCTATTACTTTAAATATGATGTGAGTGCACAAAATTTATAATGTTTAAAGTAATAGCACATTATCAGAGCTCAACTTCTGATCTAATAATTTTTATCACATAAAAGAAAACTGCATACAAAGTTATTAAGAAGAATCATGAATCGCATAACTTCAAAATCGCATTAAATAAATCTGCATAAAACAAACCCTGGTGTATGCTTTCTTTAAAAAGTTTTGTGATTTATAGCAGTGATGCAGCTCTGTGGTGGTGTTTCACTGAAATTTTGTGTTTTTTTTAAAGTGACGTAAAAACTACTAGCATGATGTCATCAAAAATTATGGCATTTGCTTTAGTTTTAAATTCTTATTTGAATGACATATATTATGTTGAAATCCGGAAAAAATTGAATTTTTTTATGAAGATTTTTTTTGTACCTTTATTTAGTTTTTTTATTTTTTATTAAGTTTACTATTTTTCATGGAGAAAGTAAAGGCAGAAATTTTTAAAAGGCCAGAGAGGTTACAAAAATGGATTAAAATGTGCCTGTAATTTTGCATGTCAAGGTCTTCAAAACGTAATTAGAATATCAAACTCATAAGTATTAAAAAAAATTATTTTTAATTATTTGAATAGTAAGTTTTTTAAAAATATTTGTATATAATTTAAGTCTACCTGTAATCCTATTCTAAGAATTTGAGTGAAAACAGGTTATTACCTGAGCTTCAAGTAGGTATATTTATGAGTATAGAATAATTCCCATCTCAAGTGCCAATCTTATCAATTAATAAGAATTATACCCCTCAAAAACAAAATAAAAGGTTCCAGTGGACCTTTTTTAGTTACCTTATCCAGACTAGCTCAGTCTCAAGGTCTGGGAGAGAATGTCTATTGGGAGAATGAAGCCAAGGTTATCATACAAAGAAATGTCATTTATATATTTTATAATTTTCTTATCTGCCCTACGAATCTTATTATTTTTATTTCTTTTAGAAATATATGTTCATGAATATCAGTAAGCTTTTATAAATAATAACCCTTATAAGCATCTTGTAATTCAAATAAATACACAAGTTATAGTTTAAATTCAAATATTTAATACACGTATAGCAAACATACGACTCATTCATTCCAATACATATATATAATATCAATGTAAACATTCACAAAAGAGTACAACTATGCATCAGAGTTGTATTTATTAAATAATTTAATCTATTTTCTATAATTCTTTCTTTAAGTTGGAACAAAGTGCATATTTCATAATTTATTATGATATGTTCACTTAATATATATAGAGAAAGTCAAAGTTACCTCATTTGAAAGAGAACATTTTAGTGTTTAAGGCTGACGATCTGTAAGCTTACAGTATTACAATGATGATTGTTTTAATGAGAGTTGTCAGTCTGAAAGATGATGAAAGATTCCGAACATTTACACATATGATAATCCATCCTAAAGGTAGGTGATTCAAAACTGAAGGCATGAAATTTCTTGTTGTTTGGAGCTCCGCGATCACTTCACTTGCTTGAAATAGATGGCAAAATCTCCATAGACAATGATCATCATGGTTGGCAGGCCACAACAGCTATATACTGGCTGGTTCAATGAATCCACATGATTTTGCTACGCCAGCATTTTGATGGGATCCATTCTTTTTCGTTACTTTCTCTCTAATGGTCACTTTTCCAAATCACTACAAAAATCAAGAAAAAATATATAATTCTTTTCTTTTAACTCTCGTTCACCTAATTTTTTTTTATCCATATGCTGATGACCATATCTCAGAAATGCTTTTAGTTTCCATTGTTTCAAAATACTAAATTGACTAGTTATTGAAATTCCGATGACAAGTGTCATTAACAGAAATCGCCTGTGGCACAATTTGCAATTCCTTTTATTACTCTCCAGCCTTATATTTTAATTTGCTTTGTTAAGAAATATGCGCTACAAATGACATTATTTCAATAACTATAAATTACAACAGGGTTCTCCAACCTTTTTGGACTTAAGAGCACATTCTATAATACCGACCAGGTGGCGGGCACCATTTATTTTTCCAATGTAAATTTATAGTTGGATATTGTTAATAATACACATAATTTACAAAAAGATATTTAAAAATTAAATTATATTTGTATCAGATAAATAATTTTTATCATGTTTGGATAGCGGCGGGCACACGTAAAATGGTCTGCAGGCGCCATGGTGCCCATGGGCATAGGGTTGGGGACCCCTGAATTACAATATTAATAAACAACAAAATATATAAAACAAAAATATAAAAATACAACTCCGCACATAACCGCTCCTCTACATCTTCACATACAAATCTGTTAGTAATTAATTCTACACAACATCACAACACGTGTAATAAACATATATGCATATGTTCATGCCTTTAAATGGTTAATGTATTTCACCCACACTCTTTTGTAACAGGGTTTGAACGTATATCTACAAATTTTCTCGCATCTATTAATTCAATCCATAATAACAATGGCAATAAACACTTTTGTACTCATTATTGCCTTTTACTTCCTTTAGTAGTCGTATTTGAACACAGCTACTGTTACAATAATTAAACATTTGTATTCAAATACGACAAAAGTAGTTTATGTAATTTTGTAATATTTATAGTATATAATTAAACATTTGTATTCAAATACAACAAAAGTAGTTTAAGTAATTTTGGAGCTCTGATCTAAGTTTAGACAATCGTATTTTCTAGATATAATGATTCTCAAAAGGCTTAATAATTTATTACTATGTTTATATTTATATTACTGTGTTTGTGTTTGCAATTACAGATTTGTGTTTATATAACAAGTAATATATATATATATATATATATATATATATATATATATATATTATAGAGCAGTATAATATAAATTTTAGGACTGATTATCAAATATACAGAAATTTTGCAGTTGACAAAGCAATCACAAAATTTTCTGGGCATAGTACCATGTGAAAATATAAACACTTATAACCAACAAAGAAAGATTTCAAATGGTATGGGTGTGGAGATAACCACAATAGTTATGTGTATACCACATGAAATTGTATGCAGACAAAGAATCAAATTCTGATTTTTGCCTATGCCTTGGTACTCATGCTGTGGTCTCAGTAGTTTTGCCACATCTTGCATCACATTATTTTAAATCCTATAGCTAGCAAATGAGTTATATGCAAATAAATTATAACTCTGTGGGACAATAAATATGACAAGATAGCATCACTTGCATGCATAAAGAATATAAACAGCACTGATGTACACAACAAATATAAAATGAAGGGATGAAATTCATTTTATCAGTAATACAGACAGTAACCTAAATTTCTAGTTTTGGATAGATAAGAAGCCAATAGCTATGATGATAAATGCATATTCATCTTCTGGAAATGATTTGTTTTGTATCTTTTATTAGGGTGAACCTTTTTTTTTACAGTCACCCTTGAGATTTATCACCTTTGGGGTACAAGATAAAAATGAAGAATTCATGTGTTAATACTTTTGAAGATTCTGAAGCTATGGATTATCTCAGGTAAGAAGTATTATATATGGTTTGAAAGATAATTTTGTGAGGAATACAAATAAATTATCAATAAAGATGTAATTTAAATTTAGTTAATGATAAATTTGAAATTATTAACAAATAATAATGTAATAATTATGTCAGATGTTGAAATTGTCTTTTTTCTTATTTTTTAAAAGGTTATTACTATTTATCTTAGCCTTATTGTTTTCCTTCGTTTTTCTAGTTTCTATCAATATAAAGCATTTTGAATTAACATTATGAAAACTGAAGTTATTGTGAAAATTGTGACTCAAGTCAGTTTTTTAAAAATTCAATATGGCGTCAAGGATAGTGAACTAGTTAAGGCCTGATTTTTCCAATATCAACTTCACACATTGCTTTATCAAGATTGGAATAATTTATTTAAAATAAAAAACTACAATGAGTAAATAATTTTTATGACTATAAAAAACATTCAATACCTTAAGAGAGATAGATGAAATTTATTTTTGGTGCTAAGTGAATCTGATTTTTTTTTAGATTCATGGGAATTTGTTTCAATGAAGCAAAAATACCTTAAATATAACTTTGCAAGTTAAATAATTTTTTTATTCTGCTATGAAGGAAATAATCCTGTGAAGCAAACATTTCAAACAAGGAAAGAAAATTTCAAACTTTTTGGATGCTTTTATTTAACTGCATAATGTAACTAATTTTTAAATCATTATAAGCTTTAAACATTACAAATTTGAAATAATAAAAATATATATTTCAATGTTTTGAAATATGCTTCTTTCGCACAAGCAAAGCAGAAGATAACCCTTTAGAATTAAGACATGAATTACCTAATTATACTTAAAATACTTACTTCTATTTTTATAAACAAATAAGAACAGTACAAATAATGCATTAAGATTGATTTATAAGATCTTTGATGATAGACATGCAATAATTAATTATATTTCTTTGAAATATTTCTTCACATCAATTTCTATACTTTTAATCTCACAATTTTCTTTAAAACTATTTACTGTCTTACTTTTACTCCCTTTTTTATTGCCCACACTTTTTATAAATAGAGTATATTATTTGGCTCAAGCTGAAGCCTATTTATATATAACTAACAAAAAGATCTCAATGGATTTTAACTTAATACATTTTAATCTGAATGTTTAAGGATGATTTCTAATACACATTTTTAGGGAATCATGCACATTGTGTTTATGTAAATATATAATCTTACATATTAAGCCTGCATTCTACCCACCCCTCTATGTATTTAAATGGATACTGTCCTATATGTGAGGGGTCAGAGTGACTTGAGGTCAACATGGGTAGGATAACACTATTGGCATCAGCATGAGATTTGGAATTCTATCATCAGATTTTCAATGGTATGGATGGCTGAAGAGTTGTAGATTGGAGTAGGTTGAAGCCTGTCTATTAAAGTGTAAGGATTTGCTATCTTAATATAAACTGAGCACTGATTAAATATATGTATGGAAGATAGTAATCTGGACCAACTGATGAGTGCTGGTTTAGCACGAAATACGTATATTGGTGATTATTTATCTTTTCTGCATGGGTGTGGTTATGTGTATCAGTAGTATGAGATAGTGAAATGGCATGAAAGTCTGAGTTCAAATCCTTCATATTTTGTAAATATATAACCTAAACGTGGAAATTATTATCATTGTAATTAAGTAATAATTAAATAAAAATATTTATTTACATTCTAAAAACGATTTAATATTAATATAGTAAATACTTCATCTTTCATATCATGTTTCTATTTGGTTTTAAATGAGATAAGATTCAATTTAATGAAATGGCATTATTAAACAATTTTAGGATGCCCTCATTTTCAAAACCATTGTAAACTCAGTTAGAGAGCAGAAAAAGTATGCTCCCATGGCTGTTCAAATTGACATTGAGGCTGCTTTTGACTCAGACCCTATGGAAATTTTAATTCAAACACTTGCAGACACCAAAATACCATGCAATCTCTTATACCTACTAACCAATCTACTCCTTAATCATGAAATCCATATTACAATTAATGGTAGAACATCACCTTCTTTCTCTCCCCACCAATCCATGCCTCAAAGATCTCCACTCAGTTCATTATTATTTATGTTCTACATTAACCCTCTCATAAACAAAATACAACAAAAATTACAAGGAATCCAAATTCCACACACTGGACAATATGTACCATGTATTGCATACATGAATGATTTTACTGTTTTTCTTACATCCAAAAAACAACTAACTACTCTAGAGAAAATACTTAATGAATACACCCTCAAATATAAACTCAAAAATCAATATTAACAAAACATCAGCTTGGTCTCTTTACACTGGCAAGATAAATACACAAGTTTATCATGGGAAACCAACTAATTTCCTTGATTTTCCTTTCTACCTAGGGCCCTCTGCAATGAAACAAAACATCCAAAAAAACTGAAAGATGATGATGAATGTACAACTACTTCTCTCTCCAAAACCTACCTTTCACTATATGCAAAAGTATGCCTATTCAATCAGCTTGTAACTACAAAAATAACCTATTACTCACCAATCATAAATTTCACTAAATCTTTCACGTTGTCCATTTACTCACTCTGCAGCAAGCTATTATGGCACAGAAAAGTAGTCTCTATCTCTGTAAAACAACTTAGTCTTCCAACAACTAGAAATGGATTAGGTCTTCACTCCATACAAATTTTTCACAAACAAAAAAGTATTAATCTCCTAGCTGCACTGATAAGAAGTTTTCCAGCCCTTGAATACATTCTTCAAATAACACCCACAGACCAATCACCACCACCACACGGATATTTGTCTTTGCTCGTAAACCAACTTCAAAGCATTTATGATCAGGTATCTTTTTTGGGTGTTGGTAGATACACCTATTGGACTATTTATAATATGCTATACCCAGACATAACATATCCTCACTCACCCATGCTAAATATGAACAATAGTCTTTTGATGCAGCGATTTAAAAAGTGGTCAATGGAACCTAAATTTTTTGACTTTCTTTTAAAGGTAAATCTTCATGCTCTACATACCTCCTATTTCCTTAAATATCGCAGATTTTACAACAAAATTGATGCTGTTTGTTCCCTGTGCCACAGGGAAGAAGAAACACAACAGCACCTATTTCACACCTGCATAGGCCTAACAAATACCCGAGAAATTATGATTAACACTTATAGACAAAATAACATCACACTTGATAACCTATTAGAGGTACTCAGTAAAGGCTCAATACCAGCAGATCAGGCAGCAACCTTTTGTTTATATAGTTTCTAGTGCACCAGATGTACTTTCTGCCTTGGAGACAATACCACAAAGCACCCAGCCACATTCTCAAAGAAGCTCAAACAATTAAAGGCCAGAGATGGCAAAATTGCACACCCAGATATATTTGCTGCTACATGGTCACTATTAAAAACCTGAAACAAAACATAACCTAAAAAAAAAATTATGACTTTTCTGTAACAAGAACAACTATTTTGTTGTTGTTTGTTTAACATATCCCTTTCTTTAATTATTCTTTCTGTTTGCTCTAAAGCTATATAGTTTTAAACCATGTATTTTCAACAATGTAACTTTGGTTAACAATAAATTCATGTAATCTAATTCGTACAATAAAGTATATTATTGAAACATATAATATATATTTCAATTTAGAGTTCTAAAATTTATAAGTAAATAATTAATTTTTTTTTAGAACTACGTTTTTTTTTTTTTAAATTAAATATTGATTAGATCAAAATAAGCTATAATATCTTAAAATATATATATCGTAATGGTAAAGTCATAATACAAAATAGAGATTATCATAATTTAATCACTTCAAAGTGGAGTATAAGCAAATAAATTTATTACATCATAAAATATAAATACGATTACAAAGGGATATTATTGAACTCAAACCATATTTCTCAAACAGGTAACATATATTTAAACCTTTCTATATCATTAAAATGTATGTACACCACAAATACTTTAATAATTTA
The DNA here is from genome assembly GCA_028023455.1 of Epiperipatus broadwayi. Taxonomy (NCBI): domain Eukaryota; kingdom Metazoa; phylum Onychophora; class Udeonychophora; order Euonychophora; family Peripatidae; genus Epiperipatus; species Epiperipatus broadwayi. The sequence continues at coordinate 295,524 of JAQFVV010012890.1, read as the reverse complement.
TCATGTTTACTTCTCATAATATTTCCTACAGGATTGTTACTCATTACAGTACATTACGATATAATTAACCAATGACTAAATGAGTGTGATGACTTAACATGATAACCAGAAAATCGAATTCAATTAACTAAAAAAATTTCTTAACAAAAAATATATAACAATAATAAAAATATATAATACAAATATTAAATAAATAAATAAAGTATACTTTATAATATAAGTATCTTTAGATTGATTTTTAGCTATTTATCGAACTTATTATGTTATTATGTGGTTTAACAATTATGTGCTGCAAATATATATCAAGAAAAAACAAAACAGGCTATATACCAGCACAAATATTGCAAAATAAAATAATTTTAATGCTTATTATGTTTAATTAGTTTATTATTTATCATCAAAGTAAACAAAAATGTTAGATTCCAAAAGATATTTGCACTATAAATAGTTATTCAATATATAGTTGTATTAATATCATTCACAAAGATATATATATATGAAAACAGATTTTTCATTTAATATTGAGAAATAAACATACTTTTATTTAAATAAATTAAAGTCATTACTAATAAATAGTTTATTACCTATTTTGGTTAGAAAATGTTTTATATAATAAACAAATATACACACCTTTAAACTTAAGGAATTTGCATAAAATAAATTACCTGATAACCTTCTCTTTACTTAGAAGGAATGTCAACTAAGCTGTGATTCTTCAACAGCAATATAATATTTATTTATAAAGATTTTTTTATATATATACACAATAAACAAAATAAAATATTCATATATTTCACAATTCAAAAATCTTCTATAAGTTTCTTTTGACAATCTATCAGGGTTCAAAATATCTTTTTCTTTTATTTGATGATTAGTTTTACAATTTTAATCAAATATTCTTTACTCAGCATTTAATAATGACATTGAATCCAAACATTATTTATATAGGAATATTATGTTTGACTTCGTCAGAATATCCTAGGAAATCTATATTTCAGTATTCAAATTTTTTACCTTATTTATCACTAAGAGATGAATTATCCAAAATTAAATATTTATAAATTCTCTAAAGACTTGGTAGTCTATTAAACAGATGTTTGTAATATTTTTATCTCATCTTATTAATTTTTAAACTTCTAAATAAACTTATTTATATATGTGCATTAATTCAGTGTTATTTATCAATTGGAACAAAAAAATAAAAGAGAGAATATAATCTAAGATCAGAGGCTTAAATAGTTTTTCCCAAGATGTCATATTTATATCATTATCCTAGATATTGTTTCTATGGCATTTTATGTTGTAAATTTAAGTTTGATTTGTATCTACAGTTTTTTTATTAAGAATCAAATTTATTTAATTGCCCACTCTATAAAAGTTTTTTTTAAAACACACCAGCATTCCATGATGCTAAAATACTTTTTAAACTTCATAAAAATAAATAGTACAATATGTTTAAAATTAATAAGAAGAAATATAATTTTACTAATTAAAATATAAAATATATTTAAAAACACATAAAATAGACATTTCTATATTTTTATTTATTCCACATATTATAATAAAAATATTTTAAATACCCATTTTAAATAAATAATATATTGAATATATAAAATGTAATGTTTTTGAATTATCCCAAAACATATAAAACACATATGTATGCATACACATAATTTAACAATAATTTAATATGCCATTTGTTTATGCTTAAAGCTTATTTTTGAAATATATACAGTAAATAAAATATCCAAGAAATAAATGTATCAATACATACTTTTATTTTATAATTGTTATCATATAAACTATATACTTTAATATATTTCTAACCATATATATATATATATATATATATATATATATATGGTTATATATATATTATATATATATATATATTATGACACATACATATATATGTCTTATATAAAATTATTTAAAAATAAAAGTTAGAAAGGCAAACACAAAATGACATTTTTTTATTTTTAAATAAAAAGAAAAGTATGCTAGATAGAAGTAGAAATATATTTTTTCTTTAAGTAAATTAATAGGCTGATTAAAGCCTATTGAGATATAGGGATTTTTAAACATTAATATTTCAAAGAACACTTATCTGCTCTCTTTTAACTAAAAGAAAGTTCTGATGGATTCTAAAAACAAAGAAAATAAATTATAAATTTAACTATATAAAAGTAACTTTATAGTTACTTAGTGAAAGAATTTTATTGTACAAATAATTATTGAAACCATGTAATTTTAAAGATCTGATTACAGATCTCTAATTTTCGTAAATTATGTGATCAGAAGATAGGCTTTATTAGAAATTGTGTATTTCCAACTGATTGTATAAGTTTGATCATGTTGTAATTAAAAAGTAAGAAGAGAAGGTTAACTAATTAAAAGAATTAGAGAAATTAATTAATTATATAGGTAGTCTCAGACAATGAATGGCAAAGGTATTAAAACTACAAATTTTCTATTATTTTATACTTTTAAGAAGTCTTGCTGTACAAGTCTACAGAGTTTTGCTGAATTTTTCTGTTAAGAGTCAATCATGCTGTTAAGTCAATAGTGAACTGTTAAGTATTCTAATGTTGTTTTGCTATACAAAATTTTTCATTCATCAATCAGGAATGTATAGACATATTCATGAATATTTTAATGATACCATGCATTGCTAAACCACAGAGGGATGTTTTTCGGTGTTCACCACTTATTTTGTCTACATCTGATGCCTCACATATAGTGAAAGCCTTTGAAAATCATTGCTGAGATACCTTCCATAATAAGACCCAATTATATGCTGCTCTGAAAAAGAGAAGTAACCACCTGCCAAGAGAAATCAGGCATGCTCACTAATGATCTTCAATGTTCAGAAGTATAGAAGTGCAAAAAAGCTCAAACAAAAACCTAGCTAAATATAAATATAAATTCAATATCTAGACAAAATTTTATTCCTTTGCAAACTTTATAACTAAAAGCAATTGGGTTTTAATTTAGAAGTGGACTAATTCCTAGAAAGAATGCTATAACCCTAATTTGATTCACTTTTTTTAAATTATTATGTTAATTTTTTTTGTAAATAAACATGTTATTTTAATTTGTTGACTGGCTTAGTTCTCTTTCTTCATACCTCACCATATAACATTTAATTACCAAAAAGTATGTTAATTTAGAGTCAATTATATATGTGCATTGTAATTATACTTTGTCAGTTTCCTGCATTTTTTGCTAGTCCGATAAATCAAGTGCTTGAAGCATTTTAAACTTCTTTTATTGATATATCCAGTCAGGTGACTAGTGGCAACTGGGAATTATTCCAATACAAATAAAATATCCACAGAAGAGAGCAAGTACATTGGTCTAAAAATGTAACTGCAGATTGTATATGTTATACTATCTTAGTCTGATTATTAATATAGTGAATATTTTAAAACATTAACCATATTAACTTTTCTGTTTGAAATAATAAGACCACAAATATATCTAAAATATTTAAATTGAAAATAAATATAAATGTCAAATAATTAAGGTCATGTTAGTATTATTAATGTATTTTTGTTATAATATATATGTCATTAACTTTATTATATTGTTCTAGGAATTAAAAAATATATTATTGTTAAAATTTTGCCATGAGATAATATAAAATAATAAATTTTGTTATATTGCTTGTTGTTAAAATATGCACAGCCATTGTATATTATCATGCATTATTAAAAACCATTTTAATAACAAAGTAAACTATATTAATTTAAAATTACTTTCAATAATCATAGAATTAAAATAAAACAAATAAACTCACAATTTTTTTTATGTAGATAACATCAACTTAGAATAGTACAATATATATGTAAATAAAAATAAATTGTCTATACTGAATTTAATGTAATTAGAAGAGATTTGAATTCAAACTTTCAAGCTCCCTGTAGCTTTCCACTACATGTATACAACTGATACACACAACTACATGTGGAAAAAGAGAAATGTTCTCCAATATACATATTTCATGCTGAATAAGCATTCATCAGTTGATCCACATCATCATGTTCCAGACATAGACATAACCAGTTCTCAGTTTATATTAAGACATTAAATATCCAAACTTTAATGGATAAGCTTCAATTCTCTCCACCTTCCTACTCTTCCATCATTCATATCATTGAAAATCTAAAGATGGAATGCTCAAAACCCTTGTTGATGCCAATATTATTATCAACTCTTCAGCCATCCATATCATTAAAAATGTGATGATGGAATGCTCAAAGTCCTGTTGATGCCGGTATTATTGTCATACCCATGGTGACAATAATATTGGTATTGACAAGGGCCTTCCTCATCAGATTATCTAGGCCGATGTGTTGGAATGTAGGTAAAATTGAAATCTATCCATTAAACTTTGAAGCTTTGCTATCTTAATGTAAACTGGAACTGATTATATATATGTGTGTATGTGTGTGAGGGATGATGATCTGGACCAACTAATGAGTGCTTGTTCAGCATGAAATACATATATTGGAGATCATTTATTCTTTTTACATGTTTGTGATCATGTGTATTCTTGTATGTGATGGAGAGAATAGCTGTAGGGAGCTTGAAAGTCAGTTCAAATCTCTTCTATTAAGTTCAAGTATAGACATTCTACTTGTATTTAAATATTACATATTCAGCTTATATTCTGTCCATCTCTCTTCTGTGTATTTAAATGGATATATTAAGTTTTTACTTGTAAGGGGTCATATTGACTTAAATCAACATGAGCATGACAATGATATTCACATCAACAAGGACTTTGAGCATTTCATGATCAGATTTTCAATGATATAGATGGATGAAGGGTTGGAGGATGGAGAAGATTGAAGCTTATCCATTAAAGTTTGAAGATTTGCTATCTTAATATAAACTGAGCACTGATTATATATGAGTGTGGAAGTTGATGATTTGGACCAAATAATGAGTGTTGGTTCAGCACAAATTAGTTAAATTCAAGATTATTTATCATTTTCACATGTATGCGGTCATGTGTATTAGTTGTATAAAATAGAGTGGATGGCTATAAGGAGCTTGAAAGTCTGAGTTTAAATCCTTTTTAATAATATATATATATATGTATTGTAATGGTAGAAATGTGAATTAATTTTATGTGTGTGTTCTGAGTTAAGATTAAAATCTGAATTTTATATGTATTTTTTTCTTTTCCGTTTCTAAAAGAGAAGCAGTTTCATAGGTTAATATTGTTGCTAGGGTATTAATGTTTTGAAAGTTTTATTTTGCAATGATAGATTATTATTATTTTCCAGTTACAAATCTTTTTGATTTTTTTTTTTGATTTTAATAAAAATTTTGATTTTGATTACATTACTCTTTTGATACTTTTGATTTATTGCACCCATTACTATTTATATGTTCAGATTATGAAATATAATTAACGTTGTAAGGATCTGTTTTTGTTTTGTGGAGTGAGTTATAGATAAAATATTTTTTAAAAGTGTAATGAATAATGTAATATAAATAGAAATGAATGTTTATTTTATATAAATAAAGTATCAGTAATGTTGGTTTAATATATGCTTATTATTATTTTTTATATTGAAGTTAAATATTTTTTTTGTTATTATTATTGTTGCTAAAGTTGGACTTTAAAACTAAGAATGCTGCTGGATTTAAAAGTAGAGGAAATTTTTTGGATTGCCATAGAGATCTGACATCAATAAAAAACAATAAAAAAAAACAATAACAACAACAATATATTTTTTTATATAGGTATAAAAGTAGTTGTCGATGGAATAGCATTTTGTTTCTACTTCTCCTTTTCTACTTCTCCTTACATCTTCTATTTATGCTTGTACTATTTTAAATCAGTTGTATTCTGCTGTTTATTTACTAATATGATTTGATCATCTAAAGGGAAGAATCAATTATTTTTATTAAGGTGACTTATTTATTTAAGAAGTTGATGCTAATATAAAGAATACTATGGAGTAGAAAAATATGTATATTTATCTAAAGACCGCAGAGGACTGGGAGTTTGGGAGAGTAAATAAGCGAGCTATCAGATGATGTTGAAATAAAGATGTAATTTTGTAGTGCAGTAAGTTTTGGAAATGAACAAGAAAAGTTTGTATAGACCTTTGAAAATATTGATATTTAATAATTTGCTGCTATACTGAAATATCTTATCAATTAATATGTTCTTAATATCAATAGATTAATCTTAAAGCTGAAATGTGTTAATTAAAATTTGTTAACTCTATTCAAATTAAACTTGCTTTCATTTGACATTATCAAAAATAATAAAGATTTTTTTTCTTTCCAATATTATATACGAATATAAGTTTTTAAAAAATTCAAATCATAAATATTAAACATCAAATTTGGATAAAACCTTAATACTACCTATATCTATGAAAAAAGGAAGGATTTTTTAAATCAATCAACTCATCTTGAGATTTGTGTTGATCAGACAATATTAAAGACAATTCAGGTTGTTTGGAAATATGATATTCATTTCTTTTGTAAAAATATATGACTTCTTTTATTTAATAAGATTGATAATTTTATATGTGTTTATATTTAAACAAAAAAAAAGAGTGATTGGTTATTTATTTGTGTGGGTGTGTTTTAGAATGAGAGAAAGGTAAAATGTCTATAGTTCCTTATTTCTGTATTTAAATTAATTTAATTCAGTTTGGTACATTTGTAATCAATAAATACAGGCGGGATTCGAACTCAGACTTTCACATGACCCAATCTCATATTGCTGACTCACCTGATCACACACCATGTTGAAAAGATAAATAATCACCAATATATGTATTTCATGCTAAACCAGCAATCATCAATTGGTCTAGATTATTATCCTCACACATATATATAATCAGTGTTCACCTTTATATTAAGATAGCCAATCTTCATACTTTAATGGACAGGCTTCAAACTATTCCAACTCACAACTCTTCAGCCTTCCATTTCATTGAAAATCTGATGATGGAACATTCAAAGCCCTTGTTAGTGCCAAGGTTGTTATCCTACCCATGTTGACATATTAGTCATTCTGACCCCTCATGTACAGGAGAATAATCCATTTATACATACATATGTGAGGGATGGGCAGATCTTTTATACACTATTTATATAAATTAATACCTTGTACAGGCTTAAACCTGCATTTATATATGTAATACAGGTGGGATTCGAACTCAGACTTTCACATGACCCACTACTCACAGTGCCATCTCATATTGCTGACTCACTTGATCACACACATGTTGAAAAGATAATTAATCACCAATATATGTATTTTATGCTAAACCAGCAATCATCAGTTGGTCTAGATTACTATCCTCACTCGTATATATATAATCAGTGCTCACCTTTACATTAAGATAGCCAATCTTCATACTCAGAATGACTAATATGTCAACATGGGTAGGATGACAACCTTGGTACTAACAAGGGCTTTGGATGTTCCATCATCAGATTTTCAATGAAATGGAAGGCTGAAGAGTTGTGAGTTGGAATAGTTTGAAGCCTGTCCATTAAAGTATGAAGATTGGCTATCTTAATATAAAGGTGAGCACTGATTATATATATATGAGTGAGGATAGTAATCTAGACCAACTGATGATTGCCGATTTAGCATGAAATACGTATATTGATGATTATTTATCTTTTCAACATGTGTGTGATCAGGTGAGTCAGCAATATGAGATGGCACTGTGAGTAGTGGATCATGTGAAAATCTTGAGTTCGAATCCACCTCTTTTACATATATAAATGCAGGTTTAAGCCTGTACAATGTAATCAATAAAAAAACTTTTTCCCATTTTTGAAATATATTATGTTGGTCTGCATATAACTGCATTTTCCTTTGTGATTCACAAAACACATAAAATAGGGTACTAAAATATCGGCAAAGTTAAATTCAAGACAATATGGGTTAACGTATAATTATTTGTTTGTTGATAAAATGTCGTCTAATAAATTATATTATTGTTTTCGTAAATAAACTTGTTAAATTTAAAATATTCAAAGCAGTTATTAATGTATAGAATTTCCCACATCTATATGTATATAATCGTGAACATATTTCGGTTGTAAATTATTTTCTCTTAAGCAATTAAAATTCATTCACGAGTAAAACAAGTGGTAAGATTAGATATTATTACATATCATTTTCATTATATCAATTTTATATAGCCTTATTATATTATCATATACTGTGCATTTATATTAGATAAATATATATATTTAAAAGAAAATTCGGAATTTATTAGGATTACTTTGGTTATTATATAATAGGCTTATTAAAAATGGAAATTGAAATTTTAGAGTAACTATAAAATATTTTAAATACGTCTGCTATAAGAGGTAGAATGCTATTGTTATTGTTAAATATTATATGTGTCTAATATATTAGTGATCGTGCATTATTATTGGTTAAATGTTATTTTAATGATTTATTATTTGATTAATGGAAGGTCAAAGGTCTATAATTATTTAAGTCATAATATATGTTGAATAATAATTGAATTGTTTAAATTATAGTAATTTGGTTGTGTTAATCTTCAATATTTATTAGAACATTTATAATGGTCGATTAATAAAACTTATTATATTTCTTGGGAGTTTTGCATTGTTTGCTTAATTGTTGAATGGCTATATAAATCTCTTATAAATAAGATTTCTTTTATTAAGATTATTTATTTATTTTGCAAATGAATAGTTTAAAGAAAGGTTGAGCTAGATTAATATTTCATTTTGTTATCAGGGTAATAGAATTATTGTGGATGGATTGGATATTTTGATTTGGGTTGGGAGATATCTCTACTCTTAATTCAAGTTAAATGTCATAGGTAAAAAATATTAAACGAGTTATATGCTTATGATTTAAAAAGAGTAGTATTTAAACATTAGAAAGGAGAAGTTGGTGCATATTTGTCCTTCTTTTAGAGCTGTAGGAAAGCGTATTTATTTATTATTAATGATTGACATAATAAGGGCTTAAATTTTGTATGTACCATTAGATTGACCAATTTATAACCTTGTTCAGAAGTTCACCCCAGCGGTCACTTACAATTGGCACCTAACTTCAGCGGTTGATTAGAGACTAAAGTGATTGAGATTAGAAGTCTTTTATGTGCATATTCATAATTGCAAGATAATATGAGTTATATTTGGATGGCAGTAATATTTTGTAAAATTGATTTAATCAAGCAATTTCTTTCGATCTATTCAAATAGGAAATAATGAAAGAATGTTTTGAAAGTTGTAGAATAAATGATATCATTGTTGCCCTCTTATGAACTTCAGTGGCTAGAAAGTCAATGGATAAATATATTACTATTCAAAAACTATATAATCTGCTACAGTTACCAACAAACTGCAGCTAACTCTTACAAAAATATTAACCAAACTACATTAGTCAACTCTCTTTTCAAAAACTACTATTCAGTTTGCTGAGGTGATAAAAACACACTGCAGACTGTTTTCAATCTGTTTAATCCTTTTTACTCAAGGTGATAAAAACACAGTAACTGTTTTCAATCTGTCTTGATTAAAAATAATTTTAACCACTCCAAAAGCACTTTTAATTAAAAGCTACATTTTGGAAATTTTATCAGATTAACTAATTAAAAAGATTTCAAAATAGATAATAGAAATGTTTACATAGACAATGTATACAAGCATTAATTAAAAGATTTTCAAAGATAAATATTTTTACAATTATCAGTAGACATGTTTGTTTTTCAATTCAGAATCAGAATTCAATATTAATTAGATCTTTTAAATGTTTTAATTTATAATAAAATTCTATTTTAAATTCAGAACTATTTAATTCTTTTACTATCATTATTTTATTCCAGAAAATGTAGAAAATATCTACAAAAATTATTTGTTTGTGTTTATTTCTACTTTTCCTTTCAACTTTATATATATATATATATTTGTGCAGACACACTATATTATTGTGTGCTATATAAGAGATCTGTTATAATATATATCTATACACACACAATTGGAGTGATCCAATAAGCAGTGTTTGCATATGTATTTGATCACTTATCCATCATATCAAAGTATTAAACTCTTATAATTAAATTAATATCCTGAATTTTAACATACATTTAAGATTTAATAACCACTTTACCACTCTTCCAACAAAAGATAGATTATAAGTCAAAAGTACTTCTGAGATTGTAGTTCAGTAAAAACCAATCTAAATCACACCAAATTTAAATTTTAAACATCATAAAGTTTGATAATTTGTGCTATTAAAATGTATAATAAAGTTTTTATTAATATATATATATATATATAATGTAACTATAAGAAATATACTGACAGCCATTTTGTAACTAACATAAATATTACAATGACAGCCTGTTTGCAACTATCATAACTATTGTGATGAAGCAGTCTGTATCGATCATCGTTTAAATCAAATAAATAAATAAATAAAACTAACTTTTAGTTGATCAAATTTAAACCTTTAAAGTCATTTAAATATTATTTATAAAGAGTATGTGTATTAATACACATACTAGTTTAGGTTTAAAATATTTTTTTTTATATATAAAATTGATTTTAAAATGTTTTTCTGTTGCCACTTGTTTCCTGTCTTTTATTTTAATCATTTCTAATTTAATTCTAAAAGTGGAGATTTAATTTAGTGTTGTTGTTTTAGTTTAAAATATTCCCTGGTTAGAATTCCTAAATTAGATTGAGCGGGAGATTGAGATTTGCCCTGCCCTTAGGTGTAGCATTCAACAACAAGGAAAGTTTTTGAGGGAAATGGAGTGTGGATATAAATAACCCCAAAAATTTCATGGATTATTCTAAAGAGCCTTGACCAAGCAAATACTCTGTCAAAGTGATTGGTTCAGCTTCTTATTTCTAATATTCATTCTGATTAACCTGTTGAACTTCATTCTGTTGGCAGTTTGGACATTTATGTTCTTTTTAAAATTTGCCTTCACAATGTCAAAATACACTGCTATACATATTGTAAACAACAATATCCATTGCTTATTTAAATAAGGATGAACCTCAGACCCTAAGCTGTTCTTTCATGATGCCATGAAACTCTAATATAAGCCAGATTCCCAATTTGCCTCGACACTTACCTCCATTATAAAGAGAAGTCATCTGAAATATGAACTTATTAAAACTGTGCACTCTTCAGAAAACTATGTGAACTCTACTTTATTGTAAGGTAAACTTTTTCTTATTCTTGCCAGGGTAAATAAATTGCTTTTAATTAAATCTCCACTCAATCTAATGATAAGTGTGATATATAAAATTGTATTAATTATTTTAATTATTTAATCTAATATTTATTATCTGTATTTTCTTTTACTAGTATTTATGGTGTATCTTGAAATCTTAGTTTTAAGATTCCAAGTTTGTTTTCAATTTTCATTTATCAGAGGGTGCATTGTGAGATTATATTTTATATTCCTAATATATCTTCCATTTATTTCTCTAACTATTGCTAAATGCTTTGGCAGTTTTCGTAATTTTTATTTACTCACCTGCCCTTAGTTGTTGTAAAGTAATTAATTTTAAATACATTTAGTTTGTGCTATATGCCAAATCTTTTGGCTCGTGGTTTATCATCTTTATTGTTCTGGTTTCTGAAAGTAGAGATTGCTTTCTAGATTACATAAGATCGTAATCATATTTATATTTTTTTTTGTCTTGCATGTAAATCGACCCCAAATTGCTTTAAAGGTAGTATATCGGAGGGCTATCCTACTGGCATATGACATTCTTCTCTTGATGCATTATTCTGGGGCAAGAAATGTTTGCTGGTGCCATTTCATCAATTTCCTGCAAGACCATATATTTTCATATCTCTGAATCAGAAAACTAGAGTTGCTGTTTTTTGTAATTTTATAAATTGCCAGCTGGAAGATATTATCCAATCCATTTTTTATATTTCTAGGTGAGAGAATTTTGCTGCCAAAGTATTTAATGTTTTCATGTGTGCTGTCACTCATGTGCACTCTGATAAATATGTGTATTCAAATCTAAGTCATTTTTGTATTTGTGGTTAGATTTCTTATTCTATTGTCCAAATTTTAATAAAGTTTTCAAATTGCTTAAACTTTTAATAAAATTTTCAAATTGTTTAAATTTATTTGGCTGACGTTTGTCTTAGTGCTTTTATTTCTCAATTGTCTAAACAATATTTAAGATTTCTTGTTTCTCCCTGATTCTGGTCGGCGCAGACCATTATTCTCATCCACTTTTGATCACAGAAAATAAATTTTCCAGATACGTAGTGATCTGGTGGCACCCTCTGTGATTAAGGATGGATTGAATGTCGTTACACTATATTAATCTAGTCACTACAATCATGAGATAAATAAATTATCTCCATTTCTCAACTAGCAAAATAGAATGAATATAACCACTGGCATAATTTAAGATTTAAAATATTTGCAATATTGGGAAATCCTTGGAACTAGATAAAATTTACTAGCCATTGTCACTAGATAAATCAATATTAGCTATAGCAACTGTACAAAATTATAGTGAAAGCCATAAAGTGCATTACACTTATCTCCAATAATAGATTCTTTCAACAAAGAATCATTCACTTTTCCTCTTTCCACATATATAAGACAGTTCATAGTTACACACCCTGGTGCTATTGGTAACTACTTAAAAATATTTAAAAAAATAATATTAAATATCAAGTGGAAAATAAAGGAAATCAAACACTTTTATTCAGTTTAGCTAAGTACATGTGTTTTCCCTGGTGCCACTAAGTTGTTTTAAACCTAGATAAATACCATCTGTACAAAATGTATTGGCTTCAAACCCATTCAGTACCTTCTTTACAACACATACACTTGGATGAGTGAAAAATGATATCCTTATATTTTAGATGTGTCAATAAAAATATAAGATCCAAATACTATAAATTCTCAATAATTAATACTTTTACAGGTGTTACCAGCTCAGTTTAGGTACATAGATTTACAGATGGATAGATGCTCTTATTAATGGCTCACAAACATAGTGAGGACCATTATTTGTATATGGCCATTAAACCTATTTATTTCTTTATTTATACATCATAATATAACGGTGATAATGATGATTCCAGCCACAGCTTTTGCAATTAACTCACAACAACAAATTTAGCTTTTATGAACCTATAAGCACCTACTTAAAACATATTTAAACTGGGGTTTAATTATTAATATTTTCTAGTAATGATAACTGATCATGATGAATTTCACGGCCTAAAATTTAGCCTTTTATAAGTTTATAGTTATTTGCTTAAAACACTGTTATATTTAAAATGCTAGCTTAATCATCAATATTTACCAGTGATAATGAATGATCATCATGAATCTCACCACATGATATCTAGCTTTTTGTAAACCTTTATTTACTTAAAACATTATTATATTTAAAATGGGATGTAATTACCAATATTTATCAGTGATGATGAAAGATCATAACGAATCTCATAGCATAAAATTTAGATTCTTAAAAATTTATAATTATTTACCTGAAACATTATTTGCTCAAACGGTGATATAACCACTAAATCCACCATTGATGATGATGGTCAAAACCCATTGGCACAGCATAAAATTTTAGCTTTTTGCTATCAACCTATAATTACTTAAAACGTGGTTATATGTAAAGTGGGATCCAAAACATCATTATATGTAAATTACTATCCAACGTTTAACCTTTATTAGTGATGATGTGATTAAATGAATTTGTATTATGCATGTCGATTACTACTTAATTAGATTTTCGGTAAAGTGATACTTTTCTCCAGAGAGTTTACTTGTTTTTAAGTCAATAAACATCACATGACCACCACTTCTTATGCTTGATATAACTGTTTTAAAGCAGGCAAAACTCACTATATGTATTACAAGCTAGAGTAATCAATGGATGCCAAAAGGCTTGTGCACAAAATCCCCATCTAGTGCCTACTCATCCAAGATCCCCAGACTAGCTTTTGGCTTGTGGCCTTTGTCAGTGAAGAGCCTTGGATTTGCATTAGATCCTAAGATCTAGGTGCACTGCTCTAAGATCCAAGGCTCCTCACTGACGAAGGCCACAAGCCAGAAACTAGTCTGGGGATCTTGGATGAGTAGGCACTAGATGGGGATTTTATGCACAAGCCTTCTGGCATCTATTGATTACTCTAACTTGTTGTGTGTGGCAATACATATAGTGAGTTTGCCTGTTTTAAAAGTTTAATTGTTATTAATATTATTAATAAATATTACGAAATCAGCTATCTATTTCATAGAATGAAAAAGTACAAGAGAATCTTGAGAGGAAATTCCGGATATACTTTTTTGCTATTAACAAAATATTATAATATTTTTTAAGTAAGCATGAGATATCTAAAGAATTATTATAATTTAATGGTGCAATATCGACATCAACCTAAAAATTTTAAATATTTTTATCTTTTTATATAAACATATTTTAATCTTTTTAGATTTAAATGTAACACTTTATGTTTTGAGGATTTTGGGTTTAGTTATATATTCAACTTTATTTTTATTTGATTATTTTTCTTTTATGGATGAAATAAATTTTTATTTTATATAAATGTTTTCTTACAAAAAGCAATTATTTTTTGTCAAGCATTGGTGGTCGAGAGGTCAGCGACAGCTGCTTTACAAGCAGTTGTCCCGGATTAGCGGGTTCACTTCCCTGCTGATGCTATGACACATGAGAAAAAAAAGCAATTATTTTTGTCAAGCATTGGTGGGTTGAGAGGTCAGCGACAACTGCTTTACAAGCAACCCGCTATCCCGTCTGATGCTATGACACGAGAAAAAAAAAAGCAATTATTACTTGGTTAAAAATTAAAAAATTAAAAGAAAAATGAAAGTCATTGTACAACTCGCTTCCACTTATAAGTTTTAAAAATACTTCTAACACAGTTAAATATCTGGTAGGAAATTAAATATTTGGTAGGAAATAAAATATAACGATTTCTCTTTATCCTGGGGTTTTTGCTTGAAGGGGAAAGAAAAACAAACCAAGAAAAGTGAGTGTTGAAAGAAAAAACGAGAAATCATTAGCAGTTTCATAACAGAAAAGTTGTACAAACATTTAAAGACTAACCATGATACAATAGATTTGCCACATTCTCGATAATGAATGCTTGATTGTTTTCTTATTATTATTTTACTCTCATGCTAAAAATAACAAGATATTTATTTCTTGACAATTTTCGTAGTTAATGCTATTCTTTTTTGTAATATTAAGAATTCCAAATTTTTACTAAGAAATGAAATTTTGAAGAAATATTAATTCCAAGGATGTAATATCAGATATTGATGTAACTTGATAAGATTTATTAGTATTTATTTTAAATCAATAGTTTAAATAAGTTTTTGTTTGAAAATGACAGAAAATTAAAAAAATCTTTAAAACTCAAAATGCAATCTTTATGAATGACTAACAATTAGGTGGAAAGACCAGTAGATATATTGCTGAGTATTAAATGGCCATTCAGTTAATAGATGTTCAATATATCAATAGATAGACTGGTAAAAAAGAGAGGCATGATGAATAGGAAAGTAAGTAAAGAGTTGTTAAATAAAGTTAGCTAGGTAAATAAGTATATTTGATCGGTAACTGAGCAGTAGGAAGCAAGTACAAAGACAAATAAATAAAATAAAATAGCAAATTCCTGTAATTATTGAAATCACAGATCACTTACACAATCAAGCGTTGGTGGCCTAGCAGTTAGCATAGCTGCCTTCCAAGCAGCTGGTCCGGGGTCGCTTCCCGGTCAACACTTTGACATATATATATAAAAATAAATAAAATCATTTAAACAATTATTACTGATATCAAATTTACTTTTGATATTTTTAAACATTCTACATTCAAATTATTGATTAAACATTTTTTTATAAATAATTAATTAATAAATGCATATCATATAGGTTTTAAATTAATAATGTAATCTTATCTAAAATAGCAAGCTTTACGATAAGTAAGAAAAATTATTCAACATTTATGAAGTAAACTTTACTTAGAAAAAAAGATCATTTTTAATTATCAAATGACATGAGGGCTCCATAAAAAAAATAATCTTAAAATCTTTTTGTATTTCTGCAAAACAAGTTTTTTAAAAAAAAATAATTTTAATCACTCGTTAGATAATGAGGTCAAACTTCACTAATAAAGTAAATTCGTTGATTTTAAATTTAATTTCTTAACAGAACTGAGTCTTAAGATCAAAATAATTTTCAAAATGAGTATTTTTCCACAATGTATAAAAGAAAAATATCATAACTTATGCATAAAACACATTGGAGGAGTGTGGCAAAATGTAAGTACTCATGATATTATTTTTACAAAACTTAGCTCTGGACATATTGTTTCAACAGTTAAACTCTCTCTACCTAAAGCATGCAATCCTGTTGAAAACGAACCTGTTGATGTTGTGATAAAAAGAGATTTACAATTAGTTATTAACCCCAAAACTGACGGGCATTTATCACGACTTGATATTGAAGTATTATTATCAGAAAAAAAACATATCTCCTAAGGTATATGGAGTGTTTGAAGATGGTCGATTAGAGGAATATATCCCAACAACCCCATTAACAGTAAACGATTTGGATAATACCTTGATCATAACTGCTATACTGAAAGCACTTGCTCAGATTCATTCTATAAATATGCCATTAAGAAACAGACCTTCTATATATGAGCAATGTATTGAAGATACTAATACTTTTATGCAATCGTTTAAAGATAAAACACTAACAAGAAGCCCAGTTATGAATTTACTAATGTCTTTAAATCCTACACAAGAACTCAAATGGCTTAAAGCTATGTTAGATTCTCTTCATTCACCTATTGTTTTTTCTCATGGGGATTTAGAGTGTCATGCTTTGCTTTAGCACAAAGACCGTCTTTATATTAATAACTTTGATTTGAGTGAACATACTTATCGGGCATTTGATTTAGCCAGTTTTATAATGAGCTATTGCTACATTATACCTTATACGGAGCCACCTTATGTGTTATTTGACTGGGCTAAATATCCAATACAAGAAAAACAAAAATATTTTTTTAGAATTTATTTAGAAGAATACAAGGAAATAAATAACCTAACTTTTGGTTTGGATGAAGAAGTCAGTCGACTTATTAAAGAAACAAAAGTAGTGTCTTTGTTATTAATGTATGCGATGGCAATTCAAGGTTTAACCCGTGGTTGGACTGTCAGAGTAGTTCATCCTTTAGACTGGTCTCAAATAGCCTACACGCTTTTCACAAGATATAAAGAAGTAAAAGAAGAGATTTTATTGGAATATTAAATTAGTTAAATGAATTTAATGAAATTATAAAAATTTAGGAAAATTGTTTTATATATGTGTGTGTGTAATTGCAACCTATAAAGCAAATTCTCAAATAGTTTAGCAATTGAAGGAAAGGATTTAGAATTAAATATATATAGACAAAGTTCTCTAATAAACTTTTACAACAAATTAATGATAATAAATTATGCGCACAGATATAAATTTATCTAAGACACAAGTCAAAATAACTTGATTAAAAATTGCCTAAATAAAAAAAATTGTCTATATAATTATAATAAAAAGAATTTATATATTATATAAATTTAAAATTATAATAATTTTAAAAAATATATAGCTCGAATCTACATTTGATTTTTACGGAAAGTCCATAAACTTGAAGAAATATCTTCTTTTTTTTAAATGTAGAAATCTTGAATAATAGTCTTGTTTACGATTATAAGGTATGCTAAAAAATACTGACCAGATCAGGATTATATTTATTTATATTCCTGAGTTCTTGAATAGTCCTGAATTTGTCTATGTGTAAATTTATTTCACAATTAATCGCGATTTTGACGTTAATATTTAAAATTGCTTAGCCAAGTTTTTGATACAGACATCTTAATCAAAGTTATAATATTTTTATTTTATTTTATTACAGTGAACATATATACTCATTACAAATTAGAATATTAGTGCTTATTAAAAAAAACTTTATTGGCTTTTATATTAATGGCTTTATTTATATATTCATTACAAATTAAAATAGTATTATTTGTTGACGATTCCATTGGCTTTTATATTAATGATATGTTTTTGCATCATTTGTTAAACTACATTTATAATATTTAATTATTATTATTTCTTTTCAGACAATTTATTTTTTTGTTAACAGATAGGCACAAATGATCTGTCTCTTGATCATGTTCAAAAAATACAGAAATGTGCATAATACATGCCATTATTTTTAACTTTTTTTTTTTTTAAATTTGCTTGAATTTCCTCATAACATTTTGTCTAATTTTAACTCATCACTATTTTCAAGTTTTTCCTCAAACAACTAATAATCAAATTACTGGTGGGGTTGTACCTTCGCCTGATGCAATCATGGATGCTATCAAAAATATGCAAGGGCCCATTAATATGATTAACTTCATTATTACATATAAAATATGTATGCAGATATTAGTCTTGGTTGGTTAGTAAGCCCAGTCCATCTGATCTTGATTGATAGATTCCTGAAGTCACACACCAATAGTACTTTGGAAATCTATTATTCTGTACTAGTGCTGGATTTGTATGGTGCACTCAACATTCAGTTCAACTGTTGTTACTAATGGAATTTGGTCAATGCTGTGGCAGCTCTATCAGCCTCTTGATGATATCTAAGTCAAAAACCAAATCATGTGTTAATGTAACTATTGATAATTTACAAGTATGATTATGTATGCATCCTACATGTATCTGATGCTTTGCTAGATTATAGGGTTTCTCCTTTGTTCAACTCTCAGCCATTAACAGTTTACTTCTTCTCCTGCATTTATTAATTCTAACTTACTGACATTGGCATTGCTATCTAGGCCTGACTATCTTCTTCTCATCATATTGTTGTTAAAATGGCTACTTTTGTAGGCTTACTGGCTGCTGCTTGAGTTTCCTGTCAAATTATTTAATGTTGCTTATGCTATTATACATCATCCATACTCCAACCTTTGTCATTAGCATCCTGTTTGGTCAACTTTAGATGCCATGCCTTTATTCTGCATGACTTCACCCTTTAATGGTTATTCCTTGGTATTTATAATTTTCCAACAAACGTCCTTGAAAATTATCGTTTGTCAGGATGATCACTATTTCTTCATTTATTTCAAGCATTGGCATCCTAATAATCAACATTCCTACATAATTGGCTTTTAATAATATCCACCCCCTGCTTAATATATTTTTTATACATTTTGTAAATCTATATGTTTGGCTTTATGGACATAACTCTGCCTATATCACAAGTAATGGATATAATAAATCTATATTAAATTCTTTTTTCATAAGACCATTTGTTTTCCTGTGGAATTTAGTTATATAAGGCATTTCAAACTTTTATTAAACTATGAATTTTTAAATAGAAAAACTTTTAACTCTGATACTATGTAATGACATGTTTTCTGGGCACTCTATATGTAACCACACACAAGGTGGCTGTAGTTAAAGCTACAACTCAGTTATAGATATATTTACAATTATTAATTTACGTAGCTATGATATAAACAGTATAAAATGGATGAAGTGTCTGAGTATATGTTTCTTACTCACACACACTCAAAAATATTGACTCCCAAATTGTAATATGAGGCATAATATTGTATTCTATATGCATACAATGCTTTTGTTTCCTTTTATTTTGTTATTTTAATAAATGTAAACGTCCTACATTAATAATTTTATATATATTTTTTTTTTTTTACTTTTTTTTTTTGTAAAAAGTTGTTTACGTGTTGGAACATGTTATAAAGGAAATAAAAATATATAAAATAATTAAAAAGTAATTGTAAATGTTCCAACGTGTCTGTATTTTATTTTTAAATCATTATAGTTTCTATATTAATGCATTAAAAAAAGTCAGGTGGCCATTGTTTTACCATATATAAAAATACACTAATGTATTAATGGCCAACCTGCTTTGTACTCTTATTTTTACAAACAAAAGAGTTAGAAGAATTCGGATGCCAATGCAGATATAGAAAAATCTTATTCATTTGTTGTGTAGCTATGTTTAATTTTAATCCATAGTAAAATAATTTTTCTTTGTATTTAAATTTGAAACTGATGTTTATCAGTACAGTGGTCTGTGTCACCCAGATAAAATTAAATTAAAAATAATATATAAAATTAATTAAAGGTAACATTCTTTAAAAGAAAGTATGTGAATTATTTTTAAATCAATTAGCCACCAAGATAAAAGTTGGGGGCAATTATTTGAGGGGGGGGTAACCAAATTGACTATGTAATGAAGGTGCTACATATACTGTTCACCAGGTGCAGGACAAGAGATATATTAGGGTTCTTCTTGCAGACATATTATTCGAAGTTCTCTCAGATGTATTCTTCCCATTCTTCCAAGATATAATCAGAGAGATTCTCAAAGCCATCTAAGCTTTTTAGAACATATTGCATGATCATTTTAGGCTGATGATCCTTATATTTTAGTCACTGCAAATATTTCATGACTCCTAATTAATGCTGAGGTTACTTACACAGACTACCATGGCTATGGAGCATTGACCTAATAATTGAATAGTGATAGCTACAGTCAGAATGGAGGAGATTGAGGTTGCTGAACATGCCCCTGTCACTTCCAGTTATATGCTGCACTCACCTCATATCCAGGCCACAATTTAGAAGACATGAACTGGCACAGAGCTGAGTCTCTACTGAATTAATTTCTAATAAAGTTAATCACAATGTTTGTCTGATTACCACAGCATTAGCAAACTCAAAATGAAGACCATTTTCTACAACAATCTGCAAGATAATTATGGGGTAGAAGCCCACTTTAGTGCATCCATCCAGCTCTATCCAAGCCATTGAAATGTAGCCACCCAGGTCCAGTAGATATTGATGATGAAGATCACCAGACCAATGTAGTGAAAAGAAAGAAGTCCTTGCCGCCCTGGTAAACAGATGAGTATAGCATGTTCAGAGACCCCAAATCCGGATGAAGTCTCAAGACACCAGAGGGTAAAATTTGTTTTAATCTCTTAATATTCTTTTCTTAAATACTACTTATATGTTTATATTATATATATCCATACTATGTTTAAAATCTAATTCTGCCAGATATCTAATTTATATTTCATTAGTGCATGTATGTCAAGTCATTTATCCACTAAGTGCAGGATTTTTTACATTACTCATTCTTTCACACCTAATTTAAAATACACAATTTTAAAATACTATTAAACTGTAGAATAAATGCAGAAATGAGCATACATGTATGACCGAATATTTAAGTAGCTCATATTACTTTTTATATTGCCTAATATGTATGTATGGGTATAGAACTCAGACCACTTCATCCAAACATTTTAATGAATTAAGAGAAACTGATTAAACAATATCTTATTTTATTTTATTTGTGCAATTGGTGGTGGATTAATGGGGTTTTATAAATATTAATTGATATGTGTAATAAATGTTTTATAACTTATTTTCTTGTTGAGTGTTATATTTTTTTTTTTTTCATTTCCTAAAATATAATAAAGTAAATATATTTCTGGGAGCGGCTTTAAAATTTCTTTTTATATGACCTGAGATAAAAGAGGACTGAGCATAGCATAATGGGATACAACTTTATCAGGCCTTATAAAGTTGGTATATGTTATGTAATGGGTTGGTGGTTGTATATTCTTTCAATCGGAGATTTTTTCTTTCTGGGAGTGGTGCATAAAGATGTGAATTATTCACAGTTCTTTCAAATGTATACAGTGATTAATCTTTTTCCATCCATTAGCATGGTAATGGAATAATCAATAACGGTTCAATATATTGCCTAATTAATAATGTATTAAAATTAATTAACTTATAGAATTCTTTTTTTTTTTAAATTATTATTGAGATCTTACCCTGAGGTGGTACATTCACTTCATTCTTGATATGTATGCCAAAAGTTAGAAGGGGGTAAAGGTTAGCCTGGTACACATGGAATATTGGATGATGGGTGTAAATAACTTCTAATGCTGGACTCTTTATATACATCAAGTAATCAACAGCATTGTTTTGTCTTGTCATTTTAAATCCAAAAAAAAATATTAATGCCCTCTTCTTCTTTCACTCATTTAATTTCTTAACTTTGTTTAAAATATTAAAAATAATTGAATCAATTTAAAAAGGATACAAAAAGCACATAAATAATTTGTAGTATTTTAGTTTAAATATTTTTTCAATTAAAATAATGCTAAACTACAGATCACTTCATTAATCAGATAATCCCATGGAATTATCAATTAGCATTTGTCAATCAAGTTATTCAACCTATTTTAAATATAAATGATAACATTGTATATGATAGATCTGATGATATGTTTATCTCAGTCAGATTTGTGAGACTAGATATTATGAGAAAATCCAACAAATTTAAAGTCAAAAATGGTCCATTATGTTCGTCGATATAATAATGCTAAATACAATAGCACATATACTTCTACATCTTTGAATATGAGAAAGAGATTAGTTATTAGATTGCTTATGTAGATGCAAAAATATTTGTCTGGAGAAATATATAATAAAATAATAAAATAAAAAAAGCTATCAAATAATTAATATATTTATTTATTAAGTGCAAGCAGATTATATAATATTAATGTGAAAGGCTGAAACCTTTGACAGATGCACCTTAAAAATGCTTATAAGACAGCCAATCAGATGTAATAATGACTGTACAGAGAACTCTCAAGTCAAAACACAAGGTAGAGATTTTATGAGAAAAAGATGGTTCCACCTTCTTCTCTACTTAAATTTATATATAAATAAGCCAGCCTCAAGCATGATGACTATGAAGTAATTTTCAAATCCAATGAATTGATAGTAACAAGTGTAAATATATTAATTTACTAAGCACAAGCAGATTATATAATAATAATGTGAAAGGCTGAAATCTTTGACAGACATGTCATTAGTATAAGGGCATAATGAGTATATGCATAAATTCATTATAATAAAAGCATTTACATAAGCTCTGACTAAGATGTACTGGATTAAAAAAATAGCTAAATAATTTTAAGGATTAAACTATTGGAAGAGAGGGGGTAATATTTATGATGTACAAATCATTTTGTAATTCACAACATTAAAACTATGTAAATATATTAAATATTTTTAGGTATTTAAGATGTAATTATTAAAATTATAATGGGAATTGTTTTGGTGTATTGAACTAAAAATAATTTCTAGCTAAAATGTAACAAAAAAAAACACTAATTAACATAGATATTGCAAGCTGATTTATATGATTTAGGAAGTGACAATAATGGCTGTCTGATTTACATTAAATTTCTAGATTAACACTACAGTTGATACATTAATAAAAAAAACTGATTGTTGCATTTCTATATGGAGAATGTGAAGATTCACAATATCTCATAATTATTACCTATAACTAAGCATCTCATGAAGCTGTAGCTAGTCATGATAGGAGGAAGCAGCTGCTCTACAGTTTAATGGTACAGTTTGAATTCACAGGAGAAAAATGACCCACTTCTTTGTGTTGAAATTTATAGCTACAAATCTGACAAGACAATTTGCTGGCCTGAAGCTCATCAAGCCCTAAACAGAAGGGAGAATGTCAACCATACCTGAATGATTTTTTTCCTGATTTGACTGTAAATGATTCTCACTCAGACCAGAAAATTCACAAAGAGAATTCCTTAGCTGGATGAAGTAGTTATAGACATGCTGTTGTGTCTATATGTGGACAAGCACAGATAAATGTATATATAGCTGGTGAGTTATTTTAAAATCCTTAAACTGACTTTTAAATTTATTACTTAATAACAAAATAAAACAAATGAATAATTTGTTTGAGTCACACATTTAAAAGAAGGGACATAGACAATTTTATATATATTTTATAAAGAAGTTATTTTAATATTTCTTATTTTTAAAGTTAAAGACATTATAATTAATGGCAATCTGTGATAGTGATATAATTTAAAATGCAAATATTTTTTGCTTGAATTGAAAGAAACATGCAAGAGTATTATTTTTAAAATGTTTATCTAATTAATTAATTAGCAAGTACCTGTCCAACAAAAATTGACTATATATTTTTAAAAGAAAAAAAAAGTTGATAGTATTTATTTAAAAAACTAGCTGATAAAGAGTGAAACTTACAATAAAATCACAAATGCAATTTATATGATTTTCAAGTGGAATTAATTGTGAAAATAAATTTTAAGAACGTTATTTTGACAAAATGAAATATATTTTATAGATGTTAGTGTGTGCCTGCAATTCAATACGCAAACACATGTATGTTAAATATATTCATATATATTATAAAAACTAATGTTGTTTATTATTTGAAAGTGACACTAAAAAATGTTTATTTTGTAACAAGTCAAATATATGTTCAGAAATTCCATGCCCACACATGTATGTGTGAATATATATAGCAATGTGTGTCAGATAGACACATTTAGATAAAAATTAATATAGTTCTATTATTTTGATAAATTCAAATATGTTATGTAATAAAATTAATATATCCCACTGATATGCTGATATATATATATATATATATATATATTGTACTGGACATCACACAGTGGTACAGAGATATGAGACTCGAACTAGGGTTTTCGAGAATGAATCCCTGAATAAGATAAGAGATCTAAACTAATACATCATTACATAAAATCTTTTTATATTTAAAAACTAACCAAAATAAAGATTCGAACTCTGGATAGGATTAAAAGTTACTTTAATTTTATATTATAAAAAAAAACATTTTATTCTAAACGTATTTTATTTATACAGTTCACATTAGAATAGTTTGATTATGCTTACATCTGTAGTTATTATGGGATGTCACACTTATACATATATAGTATGGTTTATTTATATGCCAATGTTTAAAAAGAAAATTTATAAAATGGGTTTATAAAGAGAAACGCTATTTTGGTTAAATAATGACCTTAACAAAAGAATTCATGAGAGAGACATGTGTTTGAATAAATTAACATAATGCATTTAACAAACTATGATCAATGCCACTTTGATCACAACAAGAAATATACACATATATAACTGCGATGCCAGGTAAATTGGTCTTTGATATCCATTATATTTATTAATTATCAAACAACAAAGTTATAAACAATGATTTTGAATAAGTGAATATTTTCGTATTCAATATAACAAACATTATATTTTAAGTCTTGAATTATAAGATAAAATGAGAATTCATGAGAGAGACACTTTAGTGTTTGAATAAATTGACATAATGCATTTAACAAACTATGATTGATGCCACTTCAATCACAACAAGAAATATACACATATATAACTGCGATGCCAGGTAAATTGGTCTCTGATATCTGTTATATTTATTAATTATTAAACAACAAAGTTATAAACAATGATTTTGAATACAGGAATATTTTTGTATTCAATATAACAAACATTATATTTTAATTCTTGAATTAAAATAAAATAAGGCGAATTCATTTTCGCATGTGGGAGTCACTCATCTAAGGGAAATAGCTTAATGTAAGCTTTTCGTGACATTCTAAATATAAATATATTAATAAATAACAAAATAGTTTAGTTATATCACAGCATTATGGCTTATAGATTAGTTTTAGGCATAATTCTAAAATACTATAATGAATGGCAGTGCAAGCATAGGCAGCAAAATATAAGATTCGGTTCATTTTGGCCGAGTAGACGCTTCATCATTTAAATCTTCTGACGGGTCTTACCTGGAGAGAAAAAGGAAGGTAGGGAGATGCAATTGTTCGTGTAATGTATCAATGCAGAGCTACCACTACTCTTTATGAAGGTGTCCTAGCTACTTCCTTTGCCAACTAAAATGTATATAAGTGAAGGTGGAGGATTTGGAGTTCCCGATCATCCTCAAGTTATGATAAACCAAATAATGATGATGGCTGACCCATGCTAGCAATGCTATGAACTAGGTTGCATCCTTTAATGATGTCAAAATAATTAATGGCCTAAATATAAAATTTGAATCGGGCATAATGACATGACTTGTATACTAAACCAAATTATATAACTGAAATCTAAAACTAAATTAATGTCTTAATGACATACTGAAGCAATGGATCCAGAAGTCCAATCCATGCTTCACAGCCTCCTATAAACTTAATTAATATTGTAGACCTGAATTAAGTTTATAGCCCAATATCAGCAGGGTTTTGCATTAAAGCTAAAATTAATTACATTTATTAAATGTGTATTTGCATTTAAATATTTCCTTTTAAATAAATTCCATTCTAACATTAAATTGCTGTTAAAAAAATTACTTGTAAAACCTATTAATTAAACATATATATACATCAAGCGTATATATATATGAGTTAATGCAAAATTCTGCTGAAATAAAATGCTATTTTATTAAAAGAAATAAGAATATATATATATATTTTTTTAAATCTTGTTAAAATATGGTGTATGATTTTATTTTGAGATAAGCCCACCAACATTTTCTAAAGGAATGTATGTTTTTAATTAGTTAGCCCATTCAAGGCAAATTAAAGATGGCCTTCTTTTTTAATTAATAAAAATTCAAAGTTTAAAGAAAGAAATTTAAAATAAAAAAGTAAAAGTTATTTTTAAAAAATGTTACCTTGAAACAAAGGAGTGGGGGGGTATCAAGATCTAAAATCATACGCAAAACAATAGAAGGGTAGCTGACAAAAGGATATAAAAAGGGGAGAGAACAAAAGATGAGGTGGTGCTTCTTCTTCTTGTTTCTTCTGCTTCGTGCTAGTGCTTTGTGCTTCTGCTTTTGTGCTTTGCAGACTTCTTTTTCGATAGAGAGAGATTCTTTATGTTTCCTTGAGAATTCATAGAGAATTCATTCAGAGATATTCAGATTCAGATTCCTTTAGATTCAATCATTCATTTTGTTTGTTTTATTTTGATCCATTCATTATCATGCTGATGATTTTTTATTAGTAGGATTGGTTATTGATTAGCTCGACGGATCCTGTGCTGTGATCCTCTCAGATTTTGCTTATCATTCAGATTTTGCTCAAAAAGTTATTCAACTGTCTTCCTCGAAATCATGGATAAGTTTCAACATGCTACCAGTTAGAAGTCATATGAATTTGATGGATTCAACCATGCTTGGTGGCTAGGAAAATAGCTTTGCCTGCCGCCAAGGTCCTAAAACCATCAAAATGCCATAGTATCCAACCTATCTAAACCTGAACTCTGTGCCGTGTCTGTGGGACTATTCATGAAAAAAATGCTGCATGTTTCCATTTTTCCTTGTCTGGACAAATATCACTCTACAGACAGATCAAACCACCAACATCTCAGGAACAGGACCAAGGAACCAGGACAGTAACTGTATCTCTCCTCATGAACTATCTATTATTCTACCCTTTTTAATCATACCTTGTTCAATTGCATTATTGAATTATATTTTTTAATTGTTTGATTTAATTATATTTTATAATGTAACTGTTTCTATTAGACTAACCATAGATGTATAGATATATATTGTGTGATTATCTATTTCTATTTATATGTGAACCTTCTTCCTTCATTATTCCTCATTACTAAAATGTTATAAATATTTCGTATTCCATTGCGGTGTGAGTTAAAAGTTAATTTTCATTTAAAATATCTTTCCGATTTCAACTGTGTTTGTAAATTAAATATGAGTAGGTTTCCTTTGTTTGCCAACTTGATCTTCTCAATAATGCCTCTTTTGTCCACCTATTAGCCCCATATGTATATCGTATTTAGCTATACATATCTTAAATAATTTTAAACTGTTTTCCAGCACAAATCAATTAGAAATGCTAGTGAAAGATTTTTTTATTGTGCTTTATCGAGGGGATCCGAGTTGATAGTTTTATTAAAGTTTGGGAAGAAAAGGACTTAGGCTGCAAAATTATTATGTTGTTACTCTCCATTTTTATTGTCTAATTCGTTTTCCATTAATCCATAGGGGAATAGTGGAGGCCATTAAAACATTACTAATATTTTAAAATGTCATTAATTAAATATATTATTTAACTAAAAAGCTTGAGTTTTTTAATTTTATTTCAATGCTTTATTTTACTTTTCCAATGATCCAGGCACACAAAAACACATATTTCGTAGTACTTTTATGCACATTTAACTGTTTAGCTCCATAGGTGTTCCCGTCCATGTCTCTCCCCTGTTTGCTAAGTTTTTTAGGGTGAGAAAATAATTTATGTATGCCTCAGATAATGTTGTTGGTTCATAATTAGACTCAATAATGGGTGAAGAGGGCAGAGGTCACAGTATTCTTGATTTAATATCTCATGTATCGATGGCCTCAAGGTACTTTTGCTTAGTATTTGAACTGAGTTAAACCAATATACATCATCTGACTGGCACAATATGATTACATTTCCCTTTATTAAACAGGTCTCACATGCATTTGGGATCAATAAGCATTATTTAATATTATAATGCTAAAAGTGCTACATATAAATAATTATTACAGAATAAAAAGAAATGGTCATTATTATTCAAAAATATTTTATCTGGAATTTAAGCAATAGTGTTCTTGGATCACATTAAATTTATAATCAATAAAAATACACTCAAGGCAGTATAAAAAAAATCTGCCTATAAACAGAAATATTATTTAACTATTTCTCAACCCAGCGAGCCATGGCTTTAAAACAAATAATTTAACGTAATTAAAATATCCCAAAAGTGTGGGCAGGAATTTAAAAGACTAATCTAAAATAGAGGCTAGCGAGTTGAGTTGATTTGGCATATAAATGACATATAAAAATAAAAAGCAAATAATTATGATAATAAAATTTTCTGC
Organism: Epiperipatus broadwayi; assembly: GCA_028023455.1. Lineage (NCBI taxonomy): Eukaryota > Metazoa > Onychophora > Udeonychophora > Euonychophora > Peripatidae > Epiperipatus > Epiperipatus broadwayi. Next base: position 266,661 of record JAQFVV010012890.1, on the reverse strand, counting down.
ACTAAATAAAATGTACGATTTTAACTTAAATAAATGTAAGCATTTACATATATAGGATTATAGAGAGACTTTCAAACAGAGATTAGGTACAAATATATAACAAAAAAAACATTAATTATCACAGATATAGGTAAGCATGAAATTGTTATCTCAGCAATGTTACAATGGCTAGATGGTTCATTCTTTGAGCTTTAGTTTACAGAGATTAGCTTGGTGGTCAGCAGTCTTGGTCACTACTGCTTCTTCATTGGTGACAGCATTCTTCCATGACTGAAGTTTCATGGTAGCATACTAGAGGCAGCTCTGAGATCCCCAAGGAAAGATGGTTCAGTGACCTACTCAGTAGACATTCTAAAAACTAAGCACAAACAAATACTGCCAGTCTGTAAGACTCAGACTAAAACTGACTCTGTCTTATCTCCAATTTATACTATTTATACCACCCAAGCTATTACAGGAATACTTTGGCTCATTTGCCCAGAGGCAGATGAGACAATTAATAAATTCCTGAGCAGATTACAGTCTATTTTAATTAAAAGTAAGATATAAGATAAGGTTCAAATCACTTTCATTAGCAAAACTTTTAATTAAAGTTTTTAAATTATAAAAGTGAAACTATGATAAGACGATATTTTGATTAATGAAAATCAAGCATTTAAATATTTAATTAGTGAAGAAAACTTCACAATGGGTTGATTTGAACCTGCCATTTTGGTTATATCCTCTTTTAAATTTTTACAAATGTGAAATTAAATGCAAATAATTTTTACAAAAATTACGAAACTTTATGTGATTAACAAATTCTCTTTTAAAATTCAAAAAAAAAAAAAAACACAAGCTTAAAATATTCAAAAGTATAAAAATATCAAAGTCAAAATTATAAAATATTTATTATAGAGTAAATTTTTAGCCTATTTTAAAATATGCATATATATGTTGCCATGTAGTAGGTAATGGCAAGGTTAGTACATTAAATATAATTGCTGGGTTTGAACCCTTGTAAATGGTTAGTTTTTAGGAAGGAAAGCATGAATCTCACTCTGACTACAGAGTGATTGATTCAATATATGTAAACAGATTAAGAGGCATTGTAAATCAATGTAATAATTTGAGCTTGTATATTAATCATGTAAATCACAAATGTGATAGTTTTATTATTGTATGTTAATCAAAATCAGAAGCCTTAAAATTCTAGAGTCATATTCTAAAGATTGTAATATCATTTTTATTGTTAATAAACTTGAATTCAGTTGTTTAAAATTGTATTTCATCATCTCTTGGTCACTGTAACAGTTATAGATCTCATGTTAATTGAGTATATTTGAGTATAATGGCTGAGTACATAAATGGGGATGTATTTTTGGTGCCAGGGCATTTTAGTATGACATTGTCCTAGTTTTGACATGAGTATTGTATTCTTCAAAGACTCTGTACTACATTTTATTTAGTTTAGTCTATTAGAAATTAAATTTAAAGTTGGAAAGTATATTAATGGTACCAAGTGTCCAGAGCATTGATGGCGATCAGCATGTTTTAATGTCCCAGCATTATTGTTTAAATTTTTGATTCTTATGTGTTATAATGGATTCACACTTAGTTAGTGCATCCAAATTAATGTTTAAATAATTGGCCCAAGCTGGCAATGGCTCAATAGTTAGCCTGGTCTACAGAAGACCCATTTCCAATCCAGTCACAAGATGGACTGTTGATTTTATTTTGATGAAATTTGATTGATGGATCATTAATGAATGGTTATTACTTTTGAGTATTACTTATACATGTCCTTTAATTATTGATAATGCTGGTGGATTTATAATTATAGTTACTCTAAGGAGTTAACTTGCTGATCTCTCAGAGATTTCTTTTAGTGTCATGCTTTTTTGAATATATAAAATGGCTTATATATTTTTTATGTTAAACATTACTTTAATGTTTTTTTAATAATCTCTTCAAATATTAAACTTTATTTGAAATGGTTTCCTTTTCCACCTGATCACCCCATCCCATTACTATATATATATATATATATATATATATATATATATATATATATATGATCACTCCATCCCATTACTATATATATATAGATAGAGAGAGAGATAATGGTAATTTGTAAGGTGTTAAATTAGAAAAAAAATCTTAGCCAAAATATCACCAATTAATTAAACAGATTGCTAAATTATATGATTTAGAAATTGACAAATATCAATTGTCTCATTTATGTTAAGTCAAAAGATAGTCATTTCTATCTTAACTCTCAAGTTGATAAATGAATATTAAATAAATCATGCACTTTTCTATATGTAAAAATTTGAAAAGTCGTAATTTCTCTGTAATTTTAGCAGCAGTGTAGAATCATGGCATGAGGGTTATAATATTTTTGTAAACATAAAATTGAAACTATAATAAGAATTTTCAAACATGTATTTAAACAAAAAAACTTTTGGCTAAGACCAAATGAGGTAACCATCAACTAATTTAAGCAGATAGTGAAATCAGAGTCATTATTATTCCACCAAACTATACAAAGCATTACAAAGATAGCTTATTATAAATAATAATTGAATGGCTATCACTTGAGTTTACATAAAGTTTGGGCATCAGAAGGGACAGAATTTATCAGTGACCCATGAACCTTGAGCTATAAAATCTATCATTCTACTACAGCACTAAATCAGTAGGATAATTGCAAATCAAAATGTATATCTTTTTAAAAATGTAAAAACACATAATTTATAAATTGAACGAAAATTATCATAATTTTTATTAATACACAAAAACAATTGCTATTTAAGTCAATATTTTTAAGTTTCAAAACCCTAAAACTTTAAATCCAGGATGCATCTATTTTTAGCTATATAAGCTTGAGACTAAGCAAGTAACTATATGTTTTGGAAAGTATATGTAACTACTGGTGGCCATTTTATAAAAGTAAAGCAACTCAATGATTCAAATATTTTAAATTTAATTTTCACTTTTAAATAATATTTCTGATGAGATTTATTTATGTTAGCTTAAATAATTAATGAATATTAGATAATAGTGTGTCAGTAATTTTCATATAAATTTCTGGTTAATAATGTTGTTTTTTAAAATAAAGAATATACTTTTTGTTCTAGAGAATCAGTAATTTGTTTAATTTCTGTTATGTTATTTTCACCTATTGGTTCTTGAATTTTCACTTATTTGCCTCTCTCTCTCTCTCTCTCTCTCTCTCTCTCTATATATATATATATATATATATATGTGTGTGTGTGTGTGTGTGTGTGTGTGTGTGTGTGTGTATAATTAAATAATAGTATTTACACTTTAAGTTAGATGTAATTAGAAAAAATTTGAATCCAGACTTTCGCTACAATATCTTAATTATTCATGATCAAGAAATTTTTCATAAATACATTGCTGTAATAATGTAAAATAATAGTAAATGTTGTGGGCAATTTATGTCTTTTCATTTATTGTTTTTTTTATCAGAAGGTTGTCCAATTACAGTAAAAAGTATTAAAAACAAACGAGTAAACTGTAATTATTGTTGTTTTTATTTGGCCATTTACTTTGATGAAATTACTGTTATGGGTACTACTAAGAGATTGTATAACAGATCTTTAGAATATAATTTATTTTTGTACATTTAAAGCATTTTTTTCTGTTTTGATTGGATCTATAACCTTGATCAGTAAAACAGATCTCTAATGAAGTCTGCAGGCATAGTCTAAATAGTTACAAGAAAATTATTGTTTAAAAAGAGTCAAAATAAATTATATGACTGTTTTAAATTAACCAATTAAGTAATAATGAAAATATTGAATCAGATTTTGTAATATAGAGTTGACTTTCTTTCTACTCATTTAAAGTAGCTAATGTTCCAAAGACCATCTCCAGTGCTAAATTAGAATTTTTTTTTAAGTTTTATAAAATTTTCATTATTATAAATCACACATTTATAAATTGTCTACTAGTTTAGTACACCTGGGTCTTGTTTTACATGATAGATAGGTTCCTCAGAAAACACGCGCAAAAGAAATCGCACAAAAATAGATGTAACTTACCTTGAAAAAGTGGGGATATGGACTGTGATTTTTCAAAAATTGCATAAAAGCAAAGCACCAACATAAAATTACTTTAAAATTCGCGCAAAAAAAATAAGGAAATAAAATATGACTAATAAAAAATTTCAAATTTGAAAAAAATTGATACAAAACAAACTTTTTTTAACTATAATATTTAATTTTATTTAAAACAATATATTTTTATGCATAATTTACAGTAATTTACATTTTTTTATACACGTTTTAATTATTATCGCTATTTGCCGATAAACAGGTTCGTTTGCAAACTGGTAAAAAATCAGATTCTTCATAAGAGGAAATACAACTAGCGCCAACTTCACTCTCATGTTGTGTTAATGGTTTTCTGGTGACAACATAATTAGTAATTAATCTAACAACTAAAAATTAAATTATTATTTTTGTCTTTAATTTTTTAATTTTCAATTCTGTTTAAAAATCAAATTTCGTTTCACATCACATTAATTTCAGGTCATCTTAAGTAATTTTTAAATTGTTAATTACAATTAAAAATCAGATTTTAATTTTTAATTGTCAAATTTAATTGTACCCACTGCTATTACTCACCTTTTAAAAATAAACTTGCGGACACTAAATGATTAATAATTGATTACGTTCTTTTTTAAAAAGCAAAAACAGAATGTGATTTAAAATGCAAAATTAACACTCACAATGTTTGAACAAATTTACATTATAATCTTGTAAAATTTAATGTGGGTATACATAAAATGTGGAAATCATGATTTTAATTTCATTATTGCATAAAATCTTACTATAATAAAGCACTGAAAATATTGGAATTACTAAGATGAAAGTTGAATTCCAATAATGTGCTATTACTTTCAATATGATGTAACTGTGCAAAATTTATTATTTAAAGTAATAGCGCATTATCGGAGTTCGACTTCTGAAAAAACATGAATCGTGTAACTTCAAAATCGCATTAAATAAATCTGCGTAATACGAGACCCAGGTGTATTGTCAAAATTATAAATGTGACTTATATATAAAAAATATAAAATAAAAGCCGATGTGGTAGAATTTTAATAGAAAACATTTTTATGTTTTCTAATTTTTACATTAATTTATATGCTTGACTAAAACATGTAAATCCTACCCAAAAATCCCAGAATTTCAAAGTCCTTTAGATATTGGAGATCATATGCTCTTTAGGCTTGAAAATAAAAATCATTAAGTTTCTTCCTGTCACAAAAAAAAAAAAAAAACTTTTAATGTTAAATTTAAAAATATATCTGCCAAATGTTTTAATTAGTCAGGCATTGGTGGTCGAGAGGTCAGCGACAGCTGCTTTATAAGTATTTGTCCCGAGATAGTGGGTTGTAGCTGATGCTATGACACATGAGGAAAAAAAATGTTTTAATTAATCGTTTGCCATCACAAATAAAGGACTTCTTTTTAATTTTTTTTAAATCATCACCATTGCATTAAACTTTATTAATAAACTGCTTATTGTAATTATTAGAAAGCAAATTGCTTTTAACTCATATATTTCTTTGTTATAATTTCTTTTATATAGACAGATATATTCTAGTTTTGCCAGACTTTTTACAACAGTTAATATGTGACCAAGGCAGTGGGCAAAGTGAATGTTTGAATATCTTTCTGCTGAGCAGATTTTTAAAAACAGAATGATAATGCCCAAAAGACTTTTTTAGGGTACTTACATATTAGACCTGCTGCCCATGTTTGTGATGGTGGAATGTTATATCTTTTTCCAGTATGGGAAAGGGTGTTCTTAATAGTGAAATACCATTGTTGTGACTTTTTAGTATAGCATTTTGCCATCACAAACACCCTCCTGCTTCCCCTACTAGAGAAAGGTATGGTATTCTGTCATCATAAACACAGGTAACAGGTCTAACACATACTCTTTTTAGTAATTAAAATAACTACAAAAGGCAGTTGTTTGGTTCTTTCAACTTTCTTGATAAATATTATTTAATTAAAAAATGTGCAAAGCATCAATTTAGATAAGGCATAATTTGTATCAAGTCAAATACAAAGTTTTATAATGATTACACTAGCTTATCAAAAAAAACTCTAAAAGGTCAATTACCACAATAAATAGTGGTAGCAAATAAATTGCAATAGAAAATTTTTAACATAATTGTGTTTTTAGAGGCCATCAAAAAAAAATATATTCTCATGATAACATTTTATAAAAGATGAATAAAATCATGAAAATATTTCTATTATGCTAAAGCAGATATGTCTAATAATATGTTAAAAACAACATATAATTGGTACTTGGCAAACCTTAAATTTTTAATGCTGGAAGCAAAATACTCTGCAGAATTTTAATTCTAAACATTCATTAATTCAAAAAATGTAATCAGTTAACCTGAAACATATTGGAGAAGCAATAGGGGTTAGCAACCTTTTGGTAGTGTGGTGCCAAACCTATGTTACAATGTTATTCCGCATGCCGTCATGGTTTTACCAATCTTATTATATTATATTATCAAAATTGGTTTAGTTATAATGTGCTTCAAAGTTATATATAATATTATAGTATATAATATACACTACTATATAATATATACTTTTAAAGACCATTATAACTGGATCTTATATTATTGGTCATTCACTATTTTAAAATACTTAGCATCATGTGAAAAGTACCTTTTTAAAATTTGTAATTTTTAACATGCTTATTAAAAATTATATTACAAATTATAAATTACAACTTTTTATCTATACAAAATATATAATTTAAATAATAAAAAAATATCGTGAATTCTAATATGATTAGTCATTTTTTATTATTAAAATAAATTAATGTGAACATTGCCATTGTACCTCTTTGCTAAATTGCTCAATGTCAGGTATGTAATTGGTCACTTTTAGCTTCACACATGCTTCTGAATGTTCAGGTGTTAAGCAACTTCTTTGTGAACTCAAAATATTTTTCATATGTGAGAAACTTTGTTCACGTAAGTAAGTTGAACCAAATGCTGAAAGCGTTCAAAGAATTAAATCTTTTAGGTAATGATACTCAACAATTGAGAATGACAGCTGACTTTTCTAGACAGTTCCCTTCAAGAGTTATCTGCAATTCTACAAATTTAGTTTTCCACAGTTCTGATGACATTAATTTGATTAATTCCATTTCAAAACTATCAATATCCATCCATTCAAAGAGATAAATCAAACGGAGTTATCTTTAAATCAATTAAGTCAGGCATGATGAGGAAAAAAATATGGCTGAGTGTATTTGAAAGTCTTTACATCATTTAGAAAATTCTTCTCTGAGAGCTTTAATGTATTTTTGAAGTTCATCTTTATTAATGTTAAATTGATTTGCATGGGCCTTTACATTTGGAAAGTACTTGTAGGTGTTATTGGTAATATCACACCAATATATATATATATATATATATATATATATATATATATATATATATATATATATATATATATATATATATATATATATATATATATATATATATATATAATTTTGATGCAAATCCTTTCCAATATTCAAAAAGTTCTAGTACTGTTTGATCCTTCCCTTGCAAATGCAAGTTCAGGTGTTTAATTATATCATCAGAAGCATCAATTTACATAAACAGCCTTCATCATTTATTTCTGGATAATGTTGCTCTTTTTCATCAAGAAATATTATGATTTCTTTTAGACATGATACAAACCTATTCAAGACATTACCTTAACTAATCCAACAAACATTGCTGTATAGAGGGATGTCTATATATGTACTATTCATTTCTTGCAAAAGGGATTTAAATTGCCTATGTGTTAATGAAGAATGAGAAACTATGAAATTAATTATTTTAATGACAGTGTCCATTAGAGAATTCAAGCATTGTGATGAAATTTTTGCAACTAAATTTTCCTGGTGTATAATGCAATGGAAACTCAATATTCGATGTTTAATATGATTTTCAAGAAGTTTAACAAATCCCTTTTTCTTTCCGACCATTGCACAGCTGGCATCAGTAGTAACACTAAATATTTTATTTATGTTGATTTTCTGATTTTCAAAATAATTGAAAAATGCAGTGAAAATATAACATCCCTTTGTTGTACCAGTAAGAGGAATCAAGCAACACAATTCTTCATATATATGGTTGTTGTCACAATATCATGCAACTATTGCTAGGTGCGCCACATCATTTACATCAGTGCTTTCATCAACAGCAACACTGAATGCAACAGCTTGCTGTAAACTGCTTTTCTCTTTTGTTGTTACATCTTCGGCCATGTCAGTCATTCTTTTTTGAATTGATCTTGTAGAAGCTGGTATTTCTTGAATCCGAGACAGTATAATTTGTTTATTATATGGTAGATCACTGAATAAGATTTTAGCCTTTTTCAAAAACTTTCTTTGATGAACTATCCATCTGTGAAAGAGTTTGCCTTTCAAAGCCACACAATGAGCAATTGTATAACTATATTTGGTGGCTTTATTTTGGGTTCCAATTATTTGACTAAAATAATTAGTTTGTTTCTTAAAGGCAGAAACAGCTCTTTTTATAGCTTCACTTTTCTCATCTGAATTTTTAAACATGAACAATGTTTAGTTTGATAATGTCTTTGCACACTTGAGGTACGACATACAATACTTTCACAGCATAATATACACACAGCACAATCTTTTTGCTGTACAAATTCATATTCATTTGTCCAAGAGTCTTGAAAAGAGCGAATATCATGTTTTTTGTTTTTTGTGGGACATTTTGGGAATCTCTCAGTCACTATGCCATGAGAATCTCTTTTTTGAAAGAAGCTCCACCAATGAGCATAGATTATTTACCATTCAACTACCGAAAATAGCTTTCTAAAATTGATAACATAATAAGCTTTTTATTTGGATTACGATCTCATTTTTTAATTTTATCAGAAGTAAAAATGTGAATATGTAGAATTTTTTCCACTTGCAAACAAAAATATTTTTTAAATGAAGTCAAGTGTATTATTTTCTGGTAAATAATGATTTAATCGTAAATTCAATGTTGAATGTAAAAAAAAAAAAAAAAAGATGCTGAAATTAAAATATATATTTTTTTACTATTTCAACTTATTCCGAGTGCCATTAATAATCGTTGGCGTGCCATCACGGCACGGGTGCCATAGGTTGCTGACCCCTAAGACACATCATGATAATGTTTTGGCCCCTCCCCCAGCATCTAGAATTATGCTTCATTTTTTTATCAGCATATAAACTGAAATCTTCCAATAGGAATGTTTTTATGTAAATCAGCGAATCTTTATCATTTATTTGTACTTGATAGAATAAATGTTTATTTTTCCTATTGTAATGTAAATCAAGTAAAATGGTAACATTTTTTAAAACAAACCGAAAAAAGTACTTTTATGTTACACATTTTATTCAATGACACAAATAAACAATAAACATAATTAAAGCCTTAAATATGCTCCTAATATATACTGTACTTCTTAATTACATTAGTATTTCTACTTTATATTTATCTCATACTAACTCTATTAATTAAAACTGTGATCATTTAAGTAAGTCTGGAAGGCTTTGAATAATTAATCTCACTGTTTTAGTCTTTGCGATAAAAATGAATCAGTTACTTTTAGTATAAACCCCTGCAGTGTGTAAGTAATACCTTCCCCATCTCATGAACATCTTAAACAGAAATACAGCGAAACTTGGCCTACAAATAAACTTTAACAAATCTTCCATCTGGAAGATCATGTCTGGTAAATAAATTAACTCTCCCTTTTCTGCAAAACCCCAAAGATACCTAGGTTTCCCAATCTTCAAAACACCAACTGCAATGGCAAGAGAGATTCAAGATGCAATCCTCCATTCAACTGAAGCCATCACCACGTCACTCTCTAGAGTATACCTTTCATTATATGGAAAAGTTGGCCTCCTCAACATGATCATAATGCCAAAAATCTCATATTATCTTCCATTCGTAAAGATGTACTTTCAAGAATCTTGACAGGTCAAATAAACAACATGCAAAATTAGAAAATCATATAATTAGTTCAACTTTGGAATCTCCCTTATCATTCTCTTAACAGATTAGTCTAACATTCAAATCAAAAGATTTATTTTGTCAACAACAACAACAAAAAAAACTATTTACAAAAATTTACTGAATCAATAAATAACATGGTCTTTTAAACAGAAGATAATGAAAAAATGAACATTAAATTTAAAAAATAACATCGGTTGACTTCCACGATCATCATCATCACAGATTTTCAAACATTATAATTTCATTTCAAAATAAAGACTTCTCCAAATTAAATTCACAACTTCACTTCTCGACATAACTCCAGCATTTTTTTTACCTTATCCTTTCTTCTCAAATATAATCTTATCCTAAGTCTTTTATCTTTTTTGTGGTATAGTTTAAATTTTCAGTTGTATTTCTGTAGTTATCTCTTCCAATAAAATTGTAGTCCAATATCATTTCAACCACTTTTTTAATGTTACATCACATAATCATATTCTTATAGTTTTGTAGTTAAGTAGAGATGTAAGGGGACTGCTGGAGGGTTGCATTAGATCCTAAGATCTAGGTGCAGTGTTCTCAGATCCAAGGCTCCTCACTGACGAAAGCCACAAGCTAGAAACTAGTCTGGGGATATTGGATGAGTAGGCACTACACAGGGATTTTATGCACAAGCCTTCTGGCATCCATTGATTATTTTAGCTTGCACTGAGTGGCACTACTGTATAGAGAGTTTTTCCTGTGTTTTTAATGTTGCTATTACTTTTCAGGTTTTTTTTTTTATAATTCTCAATATATATTATAGCAAATAATAATAATAATAATAATAATAATAATAATAATAATAATATATATATATATATGTTAAAACGAAAATTTGCACGGGTTAAATATATAAAATACATATTTTGCGGGTTCATCCGTGTTAAAAACTTTTAATATTAATTAATATACTGACGTTTCGACTTGGTCACACAAGTCATCCACAGAGTTATAACTCTCTGTGGATGGCTTGTGTGACCAAGTCGAAACGTCAGTATATTAATATTAAAAGTTTTTAACATGGATGAACCCGCAAAATATGTATTTTATATATATATATATATATTGTAACAGTCATAAAATGTACAGTTAACAAGAAAATCACCCAATGATAATTTTACAAGCAGCTCCACATTCTAATGTCATATGATCAAAACTTTTTTTATCCTGCTAGATTAAGTTAGATGCAAGAGTCTCCATCATATTTTCTTGATCATGATTGATTGCAATAAATGACAAATGCTAGAATAATGAGAAATTACGATTTATTTACATGTATACATAATGATAAAACAAATAATAACACAATTCACAGAAACCCTTGGGAAGTATTAGTCTATTGGTCCTTTACATGGGATTGAGTTTAATTTAACAACACTTACTGATCTATTGTCTTTTTATGCACTAATAGTTTGATGAAAAATAAAAGAGTAGATAGATATTCATTGCTTTATTATGCACAGACAATATATGACCCGTATGTATCTTAATTGTTTCTGGATAGACAGACTCACTGCACAGACTTAACTATAACTACTAATATTATTTAATATTATCCAGTTTTAAGATTTATTCATCTTACAAGCTTAAATTATTTGATAAATTGTACTATCAAAAGAACTGAACTAACATAAATACTTTTAGGTTGTGGTGCTGGGAAAATTAATATTAAACAACTCAAATACAGGAAACAGAATATCACATAAGCCAGATGCTCTTTGATGTCAGTGTTAATAACATGAAAATCAAATCACCAAATGCCTGTGTAGGAATTACATATCTACCTTACATTAGTGATTGATATTTAAGAACTAAATGATAGGAATGAGTGTCTATCTGGTAAATAATGATAATAAGAAGTGGCAGGAGCAACATCTGTGTTACACTTATTTATGAACTATCAAAGAATATACAAAACATATGATATATGGTAGAAATGTGCATCTAATAAATAAATATGGCTCAAACTAAATGGATGAGTCTGAGTGGCAGAAAAATCATCTGCACCACACACATTATTAATAAGATTATTAGCACTTGCAAAATGAATTAAATAAAAAAAATAATTCACTCTACACCATCTTATAGTGGCAGTGTAAAAATTAAAACCTTAAGAAACCAGTATAAATCCACATGTGAAACACTTATGCAGTATTTAGCAATTTAAAAAAATATATAAATCTAAGCAGATCTCATACTTGATCAAGAAATTACATCTGATGAGCACTAGGCCAAACCCCAATCATCAGAGTACCTATTGTACTATATAATCAAATAAAATATATACAGAAGATAATATGCTACATCCCCTGTTTATTAAATACAAAAGCAAACAGCAAAGCAGGGAGTCATTCAACCTGTCTGCAAACTTTCTTTGTAATGTGAAAGCATGCATCTTTTCATACCAGAGGAACTTAGTGTTAAATTAATTTCTTTCCGAGACTCAAGTCACCCAGGCATCCATGGCATATCACACTTTCTTTTCGACCATCTAAATCACTCTTGCAAACCAGGGTAATTACATATCTAAACAAGTCTATTATATACATGGAATTTATCCAATATCCCAAGTACCATTTATTAAAAAACAAGAAAAAATTATGTCACTTCAAAATTTTAAGTCAATATCAATGGTACCACTAGGAAGTAATATTTTAGAATCTACATTAAAAGACAAACTAAAACCATACCTGCTACTTCAATAAACTAAGCAGCCTTATTATTTGAAGCAATCATAAGCACACTAAGAGAAAGGAAACAATGCAGTCCATCAGTGATTCAACTAGATATTAGGACTGCATTTTATATGGTTCTAATAGACCTCCTAGCAGAATATATGGTATCTAAAGTAATTATATATACACTAATTAACCTTTTCATAAATCATGAAATACACATTGAATGAAAAATTCACTCCAACCTTTATTCCACATTGTTCAATACCTCAAGATTCCACATTCAGTGCTCTTTTTTTTTTACTACATACATCAATCCTTTATTTTTGGAGATTGAGAAAGAATTATCAGAAATATTCATTCCAGCTCTTAATACCAGCATCTCAGTCACCACATATATGGATGATATATCAATATTTCTATCGATAATTAAGCAAATTCCTAAATTACAAAAGATTCTGGCTAATTTTATCACAAAATATAAACTTGAGTTTAACATGGACGAGTCATGTGCTTGGTTAATCAACACAATAAAAACACATAGGCAGCACTTCAAAGGTAATATAACTTCTTTTCTTGGTTTTCCATTCTATCTAAGTAATTTAGCAATGTGAAGGCTAATACAACAAAAACTCCATGACAAGAGTTAAAGTCTAATAAAATCACTTTATAAGTTATACCTTTCATTCTATTCAGAAACTTCTATGTTTAACTTACCCATTACAACAAGAAGTTAATATTTTTGACCAGAAATAATATATACAAAAGCTTTTATTAGAAAAATATATTCTCAATTAAGAAGTCTAGTTTGGGGAAATCATACAGCAGCTATCTCACTCAAACCACTACAACAACCACTAAATCTCAGTGGTCTTGGATTACATATTATTAATACATTCAAAATACTAAAAACGGTAAACCACTTCATTTCCTGTAACAAATTATTCCCACATATAATAGAAACATTAAGAATTACACCAACTGACAAACCATCACCACCATTCAAATTCTGGGGAAATCGCATTGTGCCCCTTCACACAATTCCTAACTTTAATATTCTCCCTTCCAGTCCAAAATACAAATATTGGCAAATATTTAACCTTATTCAAATCCCTACCTCAAAGCATGAAAAAAACAATACTTAATACAAACAACAAACAACTGATTAAAAAATTTAAATTCTATTTATGTGAATCTGAATACTTGGATTTTTTTATCAAAATAAACATAGAGTTCCTACTTACACTTCACTTTTATAGACACAGAAAACAGTATAAGAATGCTGATGAACAATCCTTTGCCATAAAGATTCTGAAACTTAACATCAACTTTTCTTTGAATGTGAGGGCCTTGAGAACATATGCAAAGCAATACCAAAACTTTTTAACAACTCCAAATACAATATTAATACTCTATTCCAGACATTCAAAAAAGAAATTTATGCAAACATCCATGCTAGCACCTTCATGTTATATGCTCCCTGGTGCTCCAGATGCAAATTCATCTATGACTGCAAACCCAGAAGACTCCCACATACCTTCTGGGATAAACTGGAAACTTTTAGGTAGAGATAAAAAACTATTATCCCACACAATGTTTGAAGACATTTGGTCTGTAATGCAACATTTGAAATCATAATAAGACAAATCATTCTCTGAAAATGAATGCAACAATGGTAAAAACTCAAGATTTAAACATGTCTTTTTTTCTTTATTTTTTTATTCATATAGTTTTTTTCCTCTTAATAATTTTTTAAAGCTATTATATGTAAATAATGATGTACACTACAATAATGTAAAACCATACTTCTTAATTCATGATATGTCATAGACTCTTTCTCATTGTCAAAGCTATGTTTTATTTTTTTAAACCTGATGTAATAGGCTCTTATAGAGCAATAAATGCCTTTAAAATATAAAAACTTTATATATTCAAAGCCATATAAAATAGTAGTATAGTAACATAAAAAAATTTAGTACATAAATATCCTTTCCCAAACTTGTGAGGGTATTTTACTTAAGGCTGTAAACTTTTATAACTCTGAAAAATAACATTTTTTAATGTATTTAATCTGTCTATGCAGTCCTTTAGCTTATCCAGAAGCTATTAATCCCCATTATTTACATTAAGTGTTATTATTATTCTTAATACATTGCAATCTAGTGAAAATGATCATTTTTTAACTCTTGTTTTAAAATACTTAACTATAATAATACTAAAGAAACATAAAATATATAAAATTTCAGTGAAAATGAAATATACCGATATATATGATTAAATATCTAATGTTATTGAGATAAAATCATAATAGTATATAATTAAAGTTCATACAAGTTATCCATTTCATCTTTAATAGTTTGTGTTCTAAATTTGGATACCTGTAAACTTTCTGAAGAACAATAGGTATAACATAGTTATGTTTGCTGGTATTCTGCAAAGCTTCTGAATCATTCTTGCTGTCTGAAATGGTTTTCATTAATATGCATTTCTATTTTATTTAATGGGCAGCATCTGATAGTATTTTTCTCAATGAATTGATGGATAATCTATTTTCCAAAGCTATAGATAGTTTTGAAGTTAGGCAAGATAAAGGTATTATATAATCTGAACTCAACAATCAATGTAATGGTTGTTCATGGTATTATGGCAACTTCTCTAATTCATGATGGAACTAAACTCACACTCTGCAAGCTTGGTCAACGTAGAGCAGATGGCAGGCTTCTCTACTCTACCACTATATTTTAACACTGCTTCTGATGGTAAGGAATTAATGAACAAAGAATCAAAGCATAAGCATAATCTTACTAATCAATCATTTAAGAGATTCCTATTTATAGTTTACTGAGTTGCCTTATCAGTTTTTATCCTGGTTTAATATCAAGATACATTCATTGCTTGCATAGTAGTCCTAAACTTCACTGTGGTATGTGACTTACTGACCAATTATAGACTTTACAAAGTTATTTTTTGAAAAGGATTATTACAAAATAAAAAGATGTTTTAACCAAACTATCCGAAATATTTATCTCCTAATTAGCTGATCATTTATCTACAATTTAATTATTTGTATAAAAATAATGTCATTTCCACATACCTAATAATAAAATATCTTCACAATTCTCAATTAATAAAATATGTTGTTTTAAATTATATAAATTGATTTAGATTTAATGAGCCTAATATATTTTGTTCATGCATATACTTATGAATATTTCCTGTCTAGAAAAATGTTGAAAAATCTTTAAAATTCCTAGCTAATTTTTAAAATTATATACATGAAGCGCATATATCACTTCAATATATATATATATTAAAAATAATAAAACATAGAAAGTTTTTTTTGGCATAAGGTTTTGTACTGAAAAACGTTTTTTTTAATGTATAATTATTATTAATACATTGTTAAAAGGAGGTTGCTTTGACAACAGTTTAGGATTGTTGAATGTTATTAATATTGTCTAAGTGTAGACTGTTTTTAATGATATATATTTATATAGCTGTTGTATATTAACTTTTACTAATTATTATAATTTATATAAAATAATAGCATATTAAACTTCATTAATTTCCTTTTTGACACTACATATTGATTTATAATTTGATTAGAAATCTGAAGTCTTTGCAATGGTCTTCTGTTAACTCATCAAATTGTAATAGATAAATAATTCCATATGTAACTTTACTAGGTGGGCCAATAGATAATAAATCTAAACCACTTTCATATATCAATTGTAATTTAATATTGGTAAATATTATTTTAAAATAACAAAGAATGAAGTTAAATTTAACAAAGTCACAATTACACACAAATGATGGAAAACTATAAATTATAAAATAAAATTCTTCATATTAACAATAAATCTTGAAGTAAAAAGATAAATTTATCCAGCAGGAGTTATATTTGGACATCTATAACAATTTGGCACACCAATATTTTATATTTTATAATTCATGTAATAGTCAACAACAAAAGAAACAAAATAATTTATTATCAAACAAAATCATTTATTTAAAAAATAAAATAACAATAATGTCATTGCAATAGCTACCAATATTTAAATTCATATATCAAAATCAACAAATGCATGTATAAGCAAAAATCTGAAATATTGTGAATCCAAACCAAGCCATCATTGATTTCAATACTTAGTAACACAATAACCTATACACTGAGGGTTATAAGTCTGAGCAACAGATGAAATGCCTAATAAATTTAAGATTAACTCACTACTATAATATTCTATGTAATGATATAAAAAAAAACAACTATTCTTAAAACTTCATATATAAAATATTTAAATACTAATTCATTATTATAGCTGTATTTATAAAGATATGACAATATCCATGCTCATGAAAATATTTAGTACAAAAACAAAATCATTATAAAAATGAAGTTATAGAAAATGTATAACTGGAACTAACTACCAAAATCAAACAAAACACATCAAATAACAATATCTCAACTGCCAATAAACATCACATGATCACCATTTCTAATACATGCAGCATTGGTCAAATTCCATATATAAAATAAATATTTATTTCCATTCAAACAACCATAAATTTAAAATTATAAATATTAATAAATAGCATAGATTATATATTGTATAATCTGTATTGAAATATGATTCCTATAAAATAAGAATAAATTATTTTTTATCACATCCATATTATTTTTAAATATTACATTAAAACATTTTGAAAATATTAACTTGCATATGACTTTTATACTTACACATATTGATTAGTACAATATTTAAGAACTAACAAATTATAAATAATTAATATCAGCATAAAATATTTATAGGAAAAAGCAATGTTTTATACATTAAAAAATATTTAATAATGATTTATTAATCATTTTAACTTATTTATTATTAAAAAAACTTAAATGTCTTTCCACAAATTTAAAAAATTAACAGACAATCATTATCTTCATTATGACACTCCATTTGAAATATTGATAGACAGCAAACAGTATACAGGCCTAAATTAAACTGTATAAAATCATGATTTTTGCAATAGTGATAGTTATAAAGTACTCCTATTTATTATAAATGAAAACATAAAGGAATACATTATCCATTTGTGTCTTAGTTTCCAAATTCTTAAGGTAAAAACTATTTATTTACAAGTTCATCTTGGAAGTTTAAAAATCCTGTTCATGGGATCAAACAGTTTTTTATAAGAAATCATTCTTGGCTAATTGCCAATAGAACACTAAATAATTCTATAGTTTACTTATTTAAAAGTATATAAATAAATAATTATCAATTCTTTACAAATAATATTCTTAAATTCAACAATTGACTTTCTTTTAAATTATGGTTTAACAAAATTCACTTTTATTTATAAAAAGAATGTAGAATGCCTTTAAATAATAGTAATAACAATATTTTAAACATATCAATGATGCCACCATTCTAAATTAATAAAATTTCTTCTCCATACATTTTCTTAATTTGCATATTAATAAAATATATTCCTAAAGAATATATCATTTTATTATATTATATTCATAAGTAAGAACTGGTAAAATACAGTTACTAAAAACTTTTTTCCCAAAGATATAGATATATTTCATTGTAATGTTATCACATGTACAAGAAAGACTTCATCAAAATTTAATTCATCTATGACCTATTCTATTAATATTCTAACCAAAATTATTTTATAGTTTATATCAGTATTAACAATCTTCCCTACTTTAAAAGCCTTTGTACCTTAATTTAGTCTTTTTAGTGTTATTTTTATGTAATAGCTCTTGTATGAATTCCTGCCCTCTCCCCAAAATATTATTTGTGAAAATAAATCAATCCACCCCAAATCTATAGGCCTAAATATAAGTGTTTATTTGTATTCCCTTAGCTTTCTATTTTAATATGCAAAATACTTTCTGTGATACTATTAGAAAAAAGTTTGAGAAGAGAATTATATTTTTTTATATATTTGTATCATTAGTTATTTCTTTAGTGTTCCAATGTAGTCTATTACTGAAGTTATATTTTGTTAAATATTCTTCACTATTTAACAATATGCTGATTTTATGTTTTGGTTATATACCAGGCACTCTTTTATAATCTTCAAATGCACTACTTATTGATCTTTCAACATTTTCTGCTAATGATTGAATGTGATCTAAATGGACTGTAAATTTTTAAAATCTATCTTGTTACTTTGATTATTTTGAATTCAAAGATTTATGTAAAGAAATGGTTATTATTTTAGTAAAAAGCTTGTATAAACTTGATAGAAACTTTTGTTAAAACAGGCAAAACTATTCCCACACACAGCAAGGTAGAGTAATCAATGGATGCCAGAAGTCTTGTGCATAAAATCCCCATCTAGTGCCTACTCATCCAATATCACCAGACTAGTTTCTGGCTTGTGGCCTTCATCAGTGAGGAGCCTTGGATCTGAGAACACTGCACCTAGATCTTAGGATCTAAGATCTAGCTTGCTGTGTGTGGCAATACATATAGTGAGTTTTGCCTGCTTTAACAACAGTTATACACAAGCTTAAGAAGTGGTCATCATGTGATGTTTATTGGTATAAACTTGATAGGTTTTTCATTTCTATTATCTTTTTCAATTTTCTTAAATATTAATATCTTTACAGTACTATTCTAATCATCTGATAATTTTTTTTTTTAGATATTTGTTATATAATCTTGTCAATACTTTTTCTATTTTTTTATCAGCATTCTTTAATATCTATAATAATTTCACTATTTGTTAAACTTTTTCATTCTTTAGAAACTAAATTTTATATTTTGCTTTTTTACTTAAAAGCAGAAATTTTAAAGATTGTAATTGTAAAAGCTATTTCATTTTTTTTGTTTTTTGTTTTTTATTACTTCAATTTATTTTTGTAGAAATTTTCCACAGATTTTATATATCTTTTTAAATAATAGTGGCATTTGGGTTTTTTTTATTTCTTCTTCTTCTTCTTCTTCTTCTTCTTCTTCTTCTTCTTCTTCTTCTTCTTCTTCTTCTTCTTCTTCTTCTTCTTCTTCTTCTTCTTCTTCTTCTTCTTCTTCTTCTTCTTCTTCTTCTTCTTCTTCTTCTTCTTCTTCTTCTTCTTCTTCTTCTTCTTCTTCTTCTTCTTCTTCTTCTTCTTCTTCTTCTTCTTCTTCTTCTTCTTCTTCTTCTTCTTCTTCTTCTTCTTCTTCTTCTTCTTCTTCTTCTTCTTCTTCTTCTTCTTCTTCTTCTTCTTCTTCTTCTTCTTCTTCTTCTTCTTCTTCTTCTTCTTCTTCTTCTTCTTCTTCTTCTTCTTCTTCTTCTTCTTCTTCTTCTTCTTCTTCTTCTTCTTCTTCTTCTTCTTCTTCTTCTTCTTCTTCTTCTTCTTCTTCTTCTTCTTCTTCTTCTTCTTCTTCTTCTTCTTCTTCTTCTTCTTCTTCTTCTTCTTCTTCTTCTTCTTCTTCTTCTTCTTCTTCTTCTTCTTCTTCTTCTTCTTCTTCTTCTTCTTCTTCTTCTTCTTCTTCTTCTTCTTCTTCTTCTTCTTCTTCTTCTTCTTCTTCTTCTTCTTCTTCTTCTTCTTCTTCTTCTTCTTCTTCTTCTTCTTCTTCTTCTTCTTCTTCTTCTTCTTCTTCTTCTTCTTCTTCTTCTTCTTCTTCTTCTTCTTCTTCTTCTTCTTCTTCTTCTTCTTCTTCTTCTTCTTCTTCTTCTTCTTCTTCTTCTTCTTCTTCTTCTTCTTCTTATTATTATTATTATTATTATTATTATTATTATTATTATTATTAATAGTAGTGATAGTAGTAGTAGTAGTGGTAGTAGTAGTAGTGGTAGTAGTAGTAGTAGTAGTAGTAGTAGTAGTAGAAGAAGAAGTAGTAGTAGTAATAGTAGTAGCAGTAGCAAAACTTTTTTATTATTAACAGTATATTGCTAGTTTTAATTTTTACATTTTTGTTCTTTTCTACAGTTTACTTTACTACTTTTAGATATAATTTTTTGCCATCATTGAATCTTTTCCAACCATTTTAAATTTTATATAATTCCAATCATTCAATTTCTTTAAATGAAAAACTTTTTAATATTTTCATATTTTCTTTTCTTGTTTATATATTGTTTTATCTTAATTGAAAATTAACATGAGAATTGCTGCTTTTTATAAGAGTTATCCAAATAATAACTCTTAATAGAATGACAGTTATCTTGTTATTGATGAGATTTAAATCTGAGCCATTTTTAAATTCTGCTAACATATCCATTTTGTAACCTGTTTAAATTTATTAAATTACTTCTGAAGAATAAAATGATCAGCAGTTAATATGTTCTTTCTAATACCATTAGTCTCAGCAGTTTTACATCAATAAAATCGTAACACTTCACTAATCTATTTATCACTTACGGAGTTGAATTTATTTTAAAGAATATCATCCAATTGAAATACATATTTTTTCTGTTTTTCATATATTCATTTGATGCTATCATATTGTTTTGATTTTCCTATTTGGAAAAAGAAGGAATTTTATATAATTTTTTTTCTGAAAATTCCACAAGTCCGTTCCATTTTTTTAATTGTGATCTATAATGGATTTTAGTCACAGTGCTGTAACTTTTCCAATTCTTTCATTAAAATCTTCTATGACAATTATAAAATATTCTTGGGTCTGATCAAAAGAATTTTGTATAACTTTATATAAATATCATTTTATTTATTATTGTAAAAACTTGAATCATCTAATTTGGAATATTCCATTCAAATAAATAATTATTTTTTATCATTCCATCAGATATACCATTAGTCTCTGCAATGCTGCTGTTTTAATATTTTATTTATAATGAATCCCACGTCACTGTGTGTGTTTATTATTTAGGTCTTTAAAATAAAGTGCAAGTACACCTTTCAAATCACCTGACTTTTAGACTATTTTTTAACTTCATAAAATCGAGTCACTATCTCATATAATGTTTTATTTTATTTTATTTTTAAAGAACTTTATTGTGTATATAGAAAAAATTTTAATAAAAAATTTCTGAAGTTCGTGTCAATTTTTTTTTTGTCTTCAGATTCTAAGTTAGGCTCGATATTTTCATCTTTTAATTGTTTTTCAATTCTTTTTAGTGCTTTTGCATTTAGTCAACACCAATTATCTATTGAAGATGAGAACTATAATTTATTTTTCTATAATAAAAGTAGCTATAAAAAGTATCAACATTTACATATATGTACACTATTTATTGTGTCATTAAAAAACCCAACAGATCTCTTAAGTTTAAATTAACAAGTGCTTCCTTATTACAATTTAATCCAGTTACAGCTATAAAAAGCAATATATATGAAAATAAAGAGATGAAGTAAACAGTTAATCATAAAAGAGTGTGGGCATTCCAATATCAGTATTAAAAAAGGAAGAAAGAAGAAAAAACTACTTTAGAAATGAGTTTTGCAATGACACTACAAACCAGTCTACGAGTCAAAAATAGGCCACATTTAAAAATTTTACTGTTTACAAAGCTGTCTTTAAATGTTTTTAGCAGAAAAGTTTTCTTTTAAAATAATTCAATACCATAACTAATTTCAGCTCTCCAATGGATTCTATAATATGCCATGTCTTTACAATTGAAATAATTAACATTGCATTTATTTAAGATGTCCTTGAGATAATTCTTACATCATGAACGATATCCTCTCCTGAAAAACTTATTGATTGGTTTAATGATCTTGTCATTGTAAATGTAAAATTTTATTATTTTTAAATGAAACTTTTTAATGTCTTTATACTCTTAGTGATAGGGTGTCCAAATTTTATTTCCTCATGATAAATTCGGTAAAATAAACACTTCTACATATTGCTACTTAGTTGCAGTAACTGTTTCCCTGAAATAAAATATTTTATGTTTTAACTTATTAAAAGCATCTGAAGCTTAAATAGTACATAGATGCTGGTTTACAGTCTCAAGTTGGTGACCATTCAAGCTAAAATCTGCTAAGGATATTTCTAACCACTTGTTGATAAAGAACTTGAAGTTTTGAACATTAATAAACCAAAGTCTTTATATGTTGCATTCAAAACATTAAAATCATTTTATAAATCATTTTTTGAGTTGGCAAAATTAGTACAATCATCAGCTTACTGTAAATCCTGGATCCAAAAAGTTCTTTTTTTCACTTTTAATTAACTCAAATTAAAAATTCCTTCAAAGCAGATCTTTTCTTAATCCCTGTTTGATTAAATCTCCTGTAAATAATTTTAAACACTGCTATCATAAAAATTAAAAACAATATTAGAAGAAGTAAACATCCTAGTTTAACACCAGTTTTTATTTTAAATGCCTCAGATTTAGAAAAAAATACTTTTTCTAATTCATTCATATAGAAGTTGTATAATGTGAATAAATTTTAGTGGCTGACACACTAATTTCAAACAAGGCCATAGATCTATTCTATTAACTGAATTAAATGCCTTGTCCAAATCAATTAAAGCAATATATAAATCATTCCCTTGTTTCTGATACTTTTGTTGGATTTTCTTTGCAAAAAGAACAATATTTATAATGCTTCATGATTCTATAAAACCCCATTGAGTCTGTGGTAAGCATTCATCCATAAATGAAAGCAATCTATTCAGAAAAAGACTTGAAAGTACCTTAATGTAGTAGATAATTATGACAATATGAATTAGAATCTTATTTTTTCCTTTATTTTTATAAAGTAAACAGTAAAAGTACTTTTAAAATTGGATGGCATAACTTCATGCATTCATATAATTCTCAAAAATTATAATATTTTTGAATTTAATATCTCACCACCATATTATAGAACTTTTCCAGGTATTTCATCAGGATCAGTAGCTTTTTCATTTTAAGATTACAAAGAATGGTTTGACTCCATTAAGCTGGATATTTTTGTCCAAATCGACATTAGGTAAAATGGATACACCTAAAAAGTTGTCACCTCAATTCTTATATTATTATTCAAAAGATGATCAAAATACTCCTACGATCTAATTAAAATCTCATTGTCATCATATAAAGAAATAGTATTTCTGGATTTAATAAGAAATGTGATATTATTTCCCAGATCCATATAATGGTTTTAATTTATTAAAAAAGGATAATGAAATAACCGTAGTTAAATGTCTGTATCTACTTAGTAGTTCTAATCCATCATTCAATTTTAAGCTTTTTTGTTAGTCATTAAACTCCTGCTTTCAGATATTTATATTTATTATGTAGTTTCACTGATTTATTATTACTGGACACAGAAAATGTCATGCTTCATTTTAATTAAACCACTAATAATAAGTTCATTGTCAAAAAACCAATAGGTTTACTTGCATATATAGCATATTTCTTAAAAGAATTCCATTCTTCAGCAATATGACAGTTCTAAAGATCTAAATTAGCAATTTCAGTGTTTAATTGATGTTGAAATTTAATACATATAGTAAATTCTTTTAAGTAACAAACATCAATTTTTTGTGACTTTGATTGGAATAATATATATTTTTAATGCAGCTATCATTTCAATCTTGAAATGTACTAGTCAATTATGATTAATCCAACAATCTCTGCCTGTATAATGTGAATTTCTCTTGTATTCTGATTCTTAACTACAATATAATTTATTAAATGTCATTTTTTGAGGGTGGATGCATCTATGTTTCTTTACAGCAGTTTCTCTGAGTAAATAAAGTGTTTGTGATAATCAATCTATTTTTGAGCATGTATTCAATACTAATAAACCAACTAAATTTACAGCAGCAATACCATTACATCCAGTAATTTCGGGATAATGTATTTTAACTGTACCAACATTGTTCCATGCATTAAAATCACTAAGAAGAAAAAAGTAAATCTTTTAATAGTATTGCCATAATAATATGAAAACTCTGTTTTTTTAGATTTCTGAATCTAAGGCACTAATAAATTGAAAAAAAGTTCCATTGTATAAAAGAATTTAACACCATTAGCCTTTCATTGGTACACCAGGAAATTCCAACAATAGAATTTACTAAATTAGGCTTTACAACAAATTTCAAAACTATGCATTCTCCATCCATTGCTGACTTGCATTTGTAAAACATTAATCCATCCATCTGTTCTATTAAACTTTAAAATTAAATATTAATCTTTAACTGTCTGTAATGGTCATATCTGAGCTAAGGATAATATTTAGTCTATTAAATGATTAATACTAATAATCAATGTATTTATCTGAATTGATAAGTGTTATGGTTATGAATGCACTAACTATGATACTTTTAATTCAAATTTTATTAGTTTGATATATGTATTGAACAAATGATGAAAACATATGGAAGAGACTAGATACCTGGATAGATGAAGAGTTGTGATTTGATATGAAATGCATTTTGAAAATTATTTCTTTTTCATATTGTATGAATATTTTAAGTATATCTAAATAAGTGTCTTATCTGATAAATTATAATGTTATAATTTTATTTCCTAAGCATGTTAGTTGGATAATTCATTACAAGCTTATCCTTTAAGAATGCTCAAAGTTAAACAACATATTTGTACTAAGCTGATTAAATCTTCTTAAATTTTAGGTGTTTCTGTCCAATCTTTCATTCATAAAACACATTTTTTATTTATTATCTTAATTGGAATTTTCACCATATATATATCTATTGAAAACGAATCCATTATATTAAAAAAATACCCTTACATCTCTGCACTTATATAATAGACAATTTTTGTGAGTTTTAGAAATATCGATTTTTCACTTATCACATATACTACTCTGGACAAAAATTGACTTTCTAAACTTATAACTGAAAATTGACTATCTAGTGGCCATCAATGAATCTAAAATTGTCAATTTTAAAATATTAATACAGTAGCTTTTGCAGCAATCCAACATCAATTTGTTAAAAAATATTGAAGAAACTAAATGGTGTAGAACTTTTTTTTTTTTTAAATAATTACTTCTTGTTCCAAATTTGCTAATGTTCGGTAAAAAAAAAAAAAAAAAAAAGTTAAATATTACAATTTTAAATACTAATGATTCTTTTGCTAATATTCTAAAATTATCTATTTGCCTTGAATAATTTGTAAAGACTAGACGGCTAACAACTAATATATACATACATTGATTTCCTTTTAGTCTTCCGGTGTAGACAATAAATAAAATAAATAACTATATGAGTATGGTTTGCTATTGCCACATATAGAACTCATTGTTTTTATTCAATGGTCGGACTGCATCTTCAGGAGATTAAAGTTAACAGTGTTTTGAATTAATTGCCTTTTTTTTTCTTCTAGAAAACAAATTAGGGCTAATTACAGTCTTTTTGGAAAGCTTTTTATTTTTAATTCAATAAACTTTATAGTACAAAAAATATTGAACATATAAAATTATATTTCAGCTGTAAGCTTAAAATATTTCTGGAGATTGGTTTATTAAAAACCTTTACCAATAAAATTTGAAAGAAAATTGTGTGCTGTATTAGATTTTAATGATCACTTCCATATACATAATTCACTATAAAGTTTTATTGGCTTGACCAAAAACGAATACAAATGTTACTAGCTTCTCACAAACTCCATGTGATTCTTAATTTTTAACTTCTGTCAAAAATAAATATTAAAAAAAAAATAACTCATGAAATTTTATAAATAAGGAACTATCTTTTTTTTTTCAGTATTATAGGCTTACTAATTGTGAATAATTATCCACAAGTGGATTTCATTAATATTATTTTTTACACTTTAGCAATAGTCTATAACTTTTATACAATTAACAGATATGCAATGATGTTTATGTTTTATTTTATTTTATTTTTAAAATAATATTGAAATTTTATTATTGTAGTTACTAAAATATTGGTATTTTTTCTGTGAATAAAATATTATTGAATATATATATTACAATGATCAGTTTATATCAATAGGATGTATGTGAATATAATAATAATAATAATAATAATAATAATAATAATAATAATAATAATAATAATAATAATAATAATAATAATAATAATAATAATAATAATTACAAGAAAATAAAAAAAATATAAGATTAGAAACTAAGAATAAAACAATTAATTACTAAAATCGAGCAATGAAAGAATTTTATTTCTCCTGAAATACCAGTGATTACTTTATACAACATATTTAAAAACTCAGAAATAACTTGATTATAACAAGAGTAAATTAAGAATTTACACTTTTATGCAGTTATGTAAATGAGTACTTAGAAATGAATATTATTTTCTGAAAATAGTTGTCTTTACTAATATTTAAGTAAAAATGGATGCTGTAAGGCAGGGGTGGCCAAAACATCAACTGTGGTCAACCAGTTGCCCACAAGAATCACTTTTATACTAATGCTTATTTTTCCTCCCTTTAATTCTTCTTTGACAGGCCAAAACATCACGTTTGTTTTATATATATATTAATTACACTATTTTCACGGAAAAATTATAATTTCATATTATTATTATTTTCGGGATATTCCGTATAGCAAAATAGCTAAATAGCTAACGTTTCAGTACAATAATAAGTACCTTCCTAATATATATATATAGTGCTCTTTTCTATAGGTCAGAATTAGCTCATCACAGCAAATTACTAAAAATTTTAAATTTGGAATATGTTCTCTTTGTGTAATAGTTATATTGCATTGATAATATCTTAAAGGTATAATTTAAAGCTAAATAAAAGTGTGCAATGCTTAAAATTATAATGAATAACCTTAAAACTATTAAACAAAGCTAAAAATACTAATTACATATGGTTGGAAAAGCTGCCATAATAAATAACACAGCAATAAATGTTTAAAATATGTTTTAAAAGTTAAATTTTAATAGTTAAAACTTGTAATTAAATAAATGCTATATTTTAAAGTATAAATTATATTTAATAATTATATTTAAAATTATATGTTCTAAAAGTAATCTTTATGGTAGAAAAAGTTATATTTAATTCTATATTTTCCAAATTATTATTCCAAATTTTATATTATTATATTATTTATTTAATATAATAATTGTTGCAATTTATCATTTAATATTTGCAGGCAGAATTTGGATACAATCTGTCTGAGTTGTAAATCATGTGACCTGCATAATACAGTCATGAACACATGCTTGCTAGTATTTGTATTAACAAAGTTCAAAATATTTTAAAAATTACATTATAGAATTGAATATATTTATTTGCTTATCACAAAAGCAAATATTAAATTAGTCATTATAACATGTTTTAAATAGTATTATAAAATGAATACAGCTAATAAAAATTAAATATTTTATTTTAAAATAAAATAGATAAATTAAATATAAAAGGTGGGATAAATTTATTAAATATTGTTTTTAAAAGTCATTTTAAAATGTTTAATTAATTTTAGTAAAGTATAATAATTGATTTAAGATTAATATTTTTAGTAATATTTTTAAATAATAGTGAGTCATATTTTAATTGTATAATACTGTAGTAATATGAAAATTAAGTATCAGATGAAAAGCAAAAATCCACCAATAAGATGGGGTATTTTGTAGGGTATAAATACTGTTGCACAGTTAATTCTGGGGTGTGATAGTAAGTTTCTAAAGTTATACTTCTTTTCAAATTTTTATTTTAGTCAATTTTAGTGCTCTCATATAAGTTATTTGCAAACTGATAGGATAAGAATTTTTAAGTATTTGCAAAGAGAACACAACATAAATAAAGGATAATAAATTTTATTAAAAAATGCAGTGCTAATTTAAAGTTCCCTTTACCAGGATTTTTCATCAAAGCTTAATACAACTTTGCAGCAAAAAATATGGAAATGTGAACCAATTATATGTTTTTAATTAAGAAAATTTTAAAAGTAAAAATGATAATTGTTAATATAATATTAATGGTATTAACCAAGAGGACTATTTTAATAAGCAAAGAATTATTTTGGACACTATGCAGAAAGCTTAACAGAAAAGCTACTTGTAAATTAAAGTGAATAACACATTTTTTTATAATAGTGAGATAGTCGTATTCAAGACCGACAAGTAATACGGCAAATTTATAATAATTTTTTATGGAAAAATAATGCCATAGAGATAAATGTTTTAGCCTTTTTGAAAGAAAACATTGTGAATATTTAAAAAAAAATGCTGTCATAAATAATATCTGAATGAATATTCTAAAGCGTATGTAATAAAACCTAAATTATATAAGGTTATACACGTTCGTAAGAATTTATTAAAAAAACTGATAGTTTGAACAATAATGGAAATAACTATAATTGGATAATAAATAATAAATTATCCTGAATAATAAACCTATGAAAGAATGGATCATAAACAAGCAATTACTGAATTTATGGACATATTTTTAAAAAAATGCGCAAAAAGTTTTATCCGGATTGTCCGTACTCAAGTTACTGAGATATGATGCATCACCAAGCCGATAAAAGATCCTAGGGAATAGAATCTTTGAGTTATAATTTTTCAATATTATGATTTTATTATTATTTTAATAATCATTGTTCTGGATAATAGAAAGTATAAACTATTATTCTATAAACTTTTCCAGAACAGATCGATGATTATTTTTATTAATTTTCCAAGATTTAGATGTTGTACTTTAATTTTTATTATTCATTTTTAAACTTCACTCATCACACAGAAAGGAGTTACAACACATGTTCCAAGATTGGAGTGGTTGTTCGTTATCAAGCAGGAGAACTTAGCAATGGTTGGGGGTTTTAAATGCTCTTAGGAGAACTTTTTTTAAAAAAAAAAACAACTCTTGAGGAAAATTAAAAAAAATTGAACTTTATAAAGAACATTCGTCTCAATGTAGAAGATATACATAATTATTGTTTTGATTTATTTTATTAACTTTCTTTTTTAAGTGTAATATTATTTTAATTATAAGAGTAGGAACATGAATATTAATTTAGTACTAATGATATTATAATCTTATAGTAAATAGTTTGATATTTTAAATAAGTTAACATTTTTTAAGTGTGGGAGTATGGATGGCTATCATATATGCAATGTTTATTTTAATTGATGGACATGAAGACATAATAAGTGATTACAAGTTGATATCACTTAGGTAATAGTTGTGAATATTGATATATTTTATGATGTATTTTTTTTCTTTGCAGATTGTCAATGAATTATATTATATTGAAGTATAAATGTTAAGTTGTATGTGAATGCACTGGTACAACACATTTAAATTATAAGATTATGATTTATTTCTGGGGATATGCATACTTTAATTTCATATTATTAATATAATGTAACATGATGATGAATAGTTATATGATTCTTTTACAAAAACTTTAATATTATTAGATATTTAAAGTATAGATAATGATTATTTTGTATGTGTTTAAGAATATGGGATAGGAAAGTAAAACAAACTTTTCTTATAGATTAGAGAGATCGTTCTAATTATGATTGAATCTTATTTATTATTGTATGTGAGTTAGTTTCATTTGTTGTAAGATTTGATAAATCTATTAGGAAATGTTGATAAGATAGTGACTTGGGAGTAATCTGGAAAACATGAAACCAAAGAGATGATATTAATGTAGGATGTATTATGGGAATAGGAATAACATTTTTGTAATCTTATTAAATATACAGTACAGTTAACAATGCCCTGTAGCTGGTATATTTATTTGTGGGCAATGTCTATTTTATTTGAATACTGGTGTTTTATCAAGCTGAAATAATAGCTTAACATCATTGTTGGTAGTGGAGGATATTAGACAAATGGGTCATGCCTTTATTTTTTATAGATACACTGTGCCATGGTGTTTTTATCTAATATGTACTATGAGTAAGACTCTAGTTTACTCTAGGCCTAGACATCTATTCGCTATCTCGATTTTCCAAAGTAACTACATCGAACAGTATTGTAATTTTGAAAAGAAATAATAAATAATTTAAGAATTTAAGAAATGTTATTGAATGAATAAGATAAGTTCATTTACTTATAAGGAGGAGTAGAGTTTATGCAAGTTGAAATTGAAAATCCAACAGAAACAAATGATAAAGAATCATAGAATATGTTCTATATATTTTGGAAATAAAATAAATTTCAGGAATAAGATAAATAAAGGAAAGTTACTCTGAAATGTTAAATAATTTCAAATATTTTATTTTATTTTATGAGTATTGCATATTTTTAAGGTATAATGTTATAAAGCAAAACAATATAAAATAAGCATAGTTACAATTTTGTATTTATTTAAATAATAGCAAATACATCAATAATTGCAGCTATTCCGTATAAAAGTAATATTAAGTAGGATATATTGTGTTTAATAATCATAGTATAGTTAACAACGATATCCCTGTATTGTATTAATAAATCAACAGTATATATGTTATGTATAGTAGTCATAACATTGAAAAGTTGGAAATTATTTAGTAAAAAGATCCATACTCGATATTGTTATTTTTTTTGTTTTCCGTTCTATGCTTCAATGTATGTTTTAAAGGAAGCATATTGTAATAATATTTAAAGATATAATATGATAGAATAAATATAAAGAAATATAATTTCATCATAACATTTGATAACAAAGAGATATAAAAATTGTATTATTATTTTTTTAAGTCAGAGTGAAGACTTAAATAGATTCTCTATTGTATTATTAATTACAATTAATAAGAGATGTATAATGATGCAAGTTTAATATACCAATTGTAAATAGTGTAAATATATTGTTGTTTATTTTATTGTTATAATAAAAACTTTGTTAAATTTGTTTTTTTTTTTTTCAAAATTTGTGTGTTCAGACTATTTTCTTTCCCATTAAAATGGATAATAAACACAGAATAATTGAATCAAACATAACATTTTGCACAGAAATAAATAAAGTATTATTTTTAAGAATTCTAATATTTTCTTGGAATTGATTTATTTAAGAAATTACATTTTACATTAACTTTATGGTCATAAATTGATTATTATAATAGTACATTGAATTATAAATGCTATCCATTGCCACACATATATTTTTCAGATTATAAGATACTACCACATATTTATTATGTTATTACATGAAGGATAAAAGATTATATTGTATTATTTTTTTCTTATTATTATGGTGAATAAAATTTATAGTGAAGAAAAAAATATATAAAATTAGTTCATACAATGAAGAATATTATTATTATTTTTTATTATTATTATTATTATTAATTAGGTGTGATAAAGTATGACATTAAATCCCTTATCATGCTTTACTATAGTGATTTTTTTTTGATTAACTTAAAGTAGTTTTATGAACCTGAGATTTTATTTAGTTAAATTATCATAGATAAAAAGATTAAGATTTAATTAGTAGTTTAATCTTAATGATTAGGTATTATTAAAGTCGTAAGAATGTTATAAATTTTATTATTTGAGATAATAATAGGGGGTATAGTGTTCTTATGCCATCGAGATAATATCCTGTAGGATATTGGCTCAATGTAATCTTTCTTGTCATCTGTATCTCACTTCCAAGTCTCATGATTTAATAAATAGTTATTTATTTATTTGATAAACTGAACCGTATTATTATTTTTATTAATTTGAGCTAGTAGAATGTTTTAATATTAACGCAGAATATTTATTTATCAATTATTTGCATTTAATTGAGGGTAATCATTAACTAAGCTAACCCATTTTATTTAATATTATATTGCCCGAAAGTGAGACTACAAACGATATGTCAGAATATATATATATTACCATTTCTCTAAATTTGAGACTACAAACGATATGTCAGAATATATATATATTACCATTTCTCTAAATTTGATGTGTTCTAATATTAAACTTTATGTCATCAAGAAGTCTCTAATTAGTATTGTGAAGTGCTTTGTAGTATCAAAAGGAATTGCCATCCAACTTACTACATGCATTGGGACTTACATGATGCAAATAATATACTTTGTTTTTACTGCAAACATTAAATAGGGTAGTTAGACATTTATTTATAAAATATTTGTCTTTGTATTCTATTAAGCATTCAATTGTTAGATAAATAAGTCAATTGACTAGTCAGAAGGCAGATAGTTAGATATATAGGCACAGTTATAGATAGATATATATAGAGATAGATAGTATGTTGATAAGCTAATCAAATGTTTATCAGTAAGTAGACTTGCACTAGAAGATGATTTGATGATAGATGAGCAGTAAAAAATTATCTATAGATACTTGGATACTATGCCTGCAACATGGAGCATGTATTAGATCTGTATGTGTCTGTTCACATTCAAATCAAATCGCTGCTTGTGATGTCACCACAATAATATGTACACCTGGGTCTCGTTTTATGCGGATTATTTTAATATGATTTTGAAGTTATGTGATTCATGTTTCTTCTTAATATCTTTCATATTTCATGATATTTATTAGATATCAAGAAATTAAAATTATTAATAACTTATTTTGACTTGAAATACTTTTTTTTTCAAAAATATAATGTTATATTAGCATCTAATGTGTATATAGCCTGAAGATGTATTTAGAATCTTAGCTTCTATATAAATAACCTACTTATATTAATGAGTAAATAATAATAATAGATTTATATATACATATAAAAATATCACAATAAATATTCAAAAATTTTAAACTTTTAAAACGTATTTTGTTAGATATTAATGGAAATAAATATTTTTTTTAGATTTTTAAAATAAATAATAATGAAGACTTTATTGATTTTATAAACTGAAAATAATCTTTCTAATGATAATGTATAATTTTTTTGTTTTGATTGCAATCTCATTTTTTTAATATAGAAACAGAAAACCATTAACACAGCTCAAGATTGAAAGTGGCGCTAGTTGTACATTACATCACGAATCTGATTTCTTACTAGTTCACAAATGAACCCATATTGTCAAACAGTGGTAATGATTAAAATATGGATGAAAAAATGTAAAATTAAATACTGTAGTTAATAAAAAAAGTTTGTCTTGTATTAATTTTTTTCAAATATTTGAAATTTTTTATTAGTCATACTTTATTTCCTTATTTTTTTAATGCCAATTTTAAAGTAATTTTTGCTTGTTGCTTTGCTTTTATGCAACTTCTGAATATTACTGGAACATATCCCCCATATTTCAAAGTATGTTATATCTATTTTTGTGCGATTTCTTTTGTGCGCATTTTCTGGGGAACCTATCTACTGCATAAAACGAGACCCAGATGTATATGAATTTTTCTTCAGTGAAAAAACAAAATGTGTACATGGATGAATCTTTTTTCAGCAAAAGTCAATAATTACAAAGTTATTGGAAGGTTGATGTGAATGTGAACAGGCACATAAAGGTCTAATATATGATCCATGTTGCAGGTCTAAAAATAAGTGAACAAATATGCACCAAATGAACAAAAATTCTTTCTTTTTTGTTTTTTACAAAGAAATTAAAGCAAAAACTGCTAATAAATGTCAATTTTTTATTTTTATAAAGAAATTAAAGCAAAAACTGCTAATAAACGATTGATTTTTTTTTTTTTTTTTTAAATAAAGAAATGAAAGCAAAAACTGCGAATAAATGTTGATATTTTTTTAATAAAGAAATTAAAGCAAAAACTGCTAATAAGCATTGATTTTTTAAAAAAAAAAAAATTAAAACATAAGCTGCTATTAATTAATACACATACACCAAATAAACATAAAGGTCTAATACATGTTTTATGTTGCAAGACTAAAAATAAGTGAATAAACATACACCAAATGAACAATAAATGATTTTAAAAACATTATAAAATTTGATATAGTTTAAATATACACCAAAGGAACAATCAATCATTTCGATTTGTAAGTAATTTGTATAAAAATATATTAAGTACATTACGAAGAAAATGGAGATCTGCAGTAAAAATTTTTGCTCCAAAAATGAAACGACTTGATTGCAAAAGATGCTGGGATTTTCATAAAACTGCTAATAAACATCTGGGTTTTTTTAATAAAGAAATTAAAGCAAAAACTTGCTAATAAATGTCAATTATTTGTTTTTATAAAGAAATTAAAGCAAAAACTGCTCATAAGGATCGATTTTTTTATTATAAAGAAATTAAAGCAAAAACTGCTAATAAACATCGATTTTTTTAAAAAAAGAAATTAAAACATAAACTGATATTAATTAATACACCAAATGAACAATAAATGATTTTGATTTTTAAACATCTTTTTTTATAAAGAATATTACACATATACCAAATGAACAGTAAATGATTTTGACTTTTAAATGTCTTTTTTATATATAAAGAATATTACACATACATCAAATGAACAGTAAAGGATTTTGACTTTTAAATGTCCTTTTTTTATTAACTATATTTCTATGACACTTACCATGTAATATATACCACACAAAATGGAGATATACAAAAATATTTCACTCCATTTGATTGCAAATTATGCTGGGATTTTCAAAAAAACTGCTGTTTTTTTTATAAAGAAATTAACCCAAAAATTACAAAATAAAAGACATATTACTTAATACACTTTTATTAAATTTTTATTTATTCAGGCAGAAACATTTCTTTCATGCCTTTCAATATTGCTAAGAATATGTCATCAACTGTGACATCACTGTTGTAGGACTATTTCTTTCAATATGACATCATCATGACATGACACATTGATTGTGGGTATGAAAAGGTCCTATCTCCCCTACCCTCCTTGCATTGGAGGTTTAGTTCTCAAGTACCTATTTATATTACGATCTATGTTAGAATATTATTTTAGTATAACTTGTGTTTTTTGTAAAAAATTATAAAATTTAATGTTGTTTTTATCAGCCTGACTATGTCCACAAATATAATTAAATATAAATGTGGAAATATGTTAATGAGAACAAATATAATTAAAAATAAAGTTGAGATATGCTAATTAGAAATGGATAGATTTTGCTAAATCCCATTTAATGCTTGATAATGCAATTCAGTAAACACTGTTGATATTTACAGAATATATATATATATATATATATATATATATATATATATATATATATATATCAGACTTGAACACAGACTTTCAAGCACCTTTCAACTAACCACACTATCTTATACCACCGATACACATAATCACACACATGTATAAAAGATAAATAATCACCAATATATATATTTCATGCTGAACCAACACTAATCAGTTGGTCCAGACCATCATCTCCCACACACATATATAATTAGTGCTCAATTTATATTAAGATAGCAAATCTTCATACTTTAATGAACAGGCTTCATTCTACTCCAACTTCCAACTCCACAACCATCCATACAATTGAGAATCTAATGATGGAAATCCTAAATCCCATGCTGCTGCCAATATTATTGTTATGCCCATGTTGATCTCAAATCACTCTGATCCCTCATGTATAGGACTTTATCCATTTAAATACATAGAAGAGAAATGGGCAGGGTGCAGGGTTAATGTGTAATATTTGAAATATAGGCATTCCTCATATACCTGAAGCTTAATTGTAAATGTAGTGGGGGGGGGTTGAACACAGAATTTCAAGCACCCTTCAACTATCCCCACTATCTTTTACCATCAATACACATGACCACACACATATATAAAAGATAAATAATTACCAATATACATATTTCAAGCTGAATCAGTACCCATCAGTTGGTCCAGTCTATCATCTTCCATACATATATAAAATCATCAACAGCCATTATCAATCCACTGCATGATGAAGGTCTCTGCAAGTGCAATTCATCTTCTCTGATCTTTAGCTTCTCTTTTCCACTACACCCCGGCACACTTTCTTATTTCATCCATCCATCTCACATGTGGTCTATTTCTGAGTCTTTTAGAATCTCTTGGAATCCCGTTTAAGATTTCAATTGCCCATCTATTTTCATCTCTTCTAGCAAAATGTCCAGCCCAACTCCACTTCAGTCTTTTAATTTTTCAGTGAGGTCAGTAACACCTGTTTGTTCTCTTATCCATATATTGTGTTTTTTATCTCTTCTTGTTATTCCCAACATGCATATCTCCATACACTGTATTGCTCTTCTATCAAGTATCCAACTCTCATTTCCATAAGTAAGAACTGGTAAAAGGCATTTATCACAAACCTTCCTTATCAAACATATAGGCATATTTCCTTTTATTATCAAGTTATTTCTACCAAAAGCAGTCCAACCAAGTTTAATTCCATGCTTAATTCCCTCCATTACATTTTCATCTGTATAAATAATCTGACCAAGGTATTTGTAGTTGTTAACTTCTTCTAACTCATCATAGTCAATCTTTATTTTTATATTTTGAGAAAATCCATTAAACATTACTTTTTAGTCTTTTTAACATTTATCTTTAGTCCTACTTTCATCTGATAACTCATACAACATTTCCTGCAGCTCTAAAGCATTATTTGCAAAAACAACTACATCATCTGCAAAATCTAAATGACTTAAATAATCTCCATTTACTTTCACTTCTTTAGTTTTCCATTTTAATCCAGAAAATACTTCTTGCAGCACTGCTGTAGAAAGTTTTGGAGATATGGAGTCACCCTGTCTTACACCTTTCTAAATGTTGACTTTCCTAGTATCATTATGTGATCTAATTTTTGCTGTTGCATTTTTATAAATATTCTTTAAAATATGACAATATCCTGGATCTTTACCTTGATGATCCCCTGTTTTAATCATGAAGAAATGTTTATAAAATCAAATGCCTTTTCATAATCTACAAGTCCAAAGCATAATGGCAACTCATATTCATTTGTCTTTTCTATAACTTATCTCAATACCTGGATATGATCTACTGTATTAAAACCACTTTTAAATCCGGCTTGTTTTCTTGGTTTGTGGAAATCCAATGTTCTTGGAAATAAGTTGTAATTATCTTGGTAAAAATTTTGTATAAAATTGATAAAAGGCTGATAGTCTGTAATTTCTATTATCTTCTTTATCACCTTTCTTAAATATTAATACTGCATTCTTCTAGTAATCTGGTACATCTTTATCATTTAGATATTTGGTACTTTGCTAAAAAAAATATATTTCTTTACCTGTTTTTTTTAATATATCAATTATTATTCCATCACTACCTGGAGCTTTTCCTTTCTTTATCAATTTAATTGCATGTCTCACTATGAGAACTTGTTGGGGCATAAACCTGAATTATCTGCATTTACTATCTGCTATTAGGTTGTATAACTAATCTTGCCACTCTGTCCAATACACCATCAATTTCCACAATGTTGTTCTTCCACTTTTTATTTATAATAAATCCTATTCTACTTGTATTTCCAATATCTGTGCCTTTATAGTAGAGTACATGTCCATTTTTTAAATCAATTGTCTTTTCACCTTTTATTCTAATTTCACAAAATCCAATAATGTCACACTTAATATAAACAGTTCTTCTTCTAATTCTTGCAATCTTCTTGCAATCTTCCTTCACTTGAAAGTGATCTGCAGTTTTAAGTATCTAAATAAAAAGTTGTCATCAAATGGAAGACTGGGTCCACAATCAGGATATTCTTAACACCTCTGCCTTAAGCCACCTTATCTTGGATGACAACTTTACATCTTATTGGGAATAAGGGCCATGATTTATTTTTGTCTGTCATGATTGTATATATCTATTGGAAAAATATGTATCATTTGCACATACATTCATTCTGCGTTATCAGGTGACTGAGAAAAAAGACCATAGTATTTCTTGATCTTAAACTCAGAGGTACAGAGCCAATTAAAGTATAAAGATTTGCTATCTTAATATAAAGTGAGCACTGATTTTATATTTGAGAGGGTGATGATGGTCTGGACCAACTAATGAGTACTGCTTTAGCATGAAATGTGTGTGGTCACCTGTATCGGTGGTATGAGATAGTGTGTATAGTTGAAGGGTGCTTGAAAGTCTGTGTTCAAATCCCCTATATTTACAATTAAGATCCAGTTATATGAAGAATGCCTGTATTTAAAATATTACAGAATAAATATATGAAAATATATACATACACACATACATGATAACTAATTATACATATGACAATTAATTGATTACTTATATACTAGTTGCCACTTGTAGAGTAAACGAAATAATTTAAATAGGAATAAATTATATAATCTCTCATTTACAATTTTATGCCTTCGAGGATAGGGTATAAGGATTAGATCTTCCACAATGGTCTCTTACTCCTTCTAGTGAAGTTAAGTGGCCTTTTTTATGTGACTCTTCTTTCTGTTTCTCTATTTCATGCTTTATAGTTTGGAATAGACTGTTCTCTAGCAAAGTCACCAAACAATCTATAGACATAGGGCGAACGGTACTAGAAGTAAAATCAAATAAAAATTATTCAGCTTACTTTACCTTAATTAAATACGCTCTTTAATTTATTAATTATTTTTATCTCGAATTAGTTTTTTTTTCTTTTACATTTTGATAAAAATATTTGTATTAATTAAAAACGAATCTCTTTGATCTTTCTTGGGTTAACTTTTCCAAATAGACAAGTATTATATCAATAGAACCTCGGCAAAAATATATAAAAATATTTCTATATATATTAATTATTTATTGTAGCCTATTTCTCATTTTTATTTACAATTATAAGTACTAAGTTATTTAGAAGGTTTGATATATTATTATTATTATTATTATTATTATTATTATTATTATTATTATTATTATTATTATTATTATTATTATTATTATTATTTAAAGAAAAGAATTCATAAGAACTTTGTAGTTCGTTCTGTATTTGTTTTGATTTTTTTCTAGTTGTTTTAATAAATGTCGCAATCTTTTTTGAAATTAATGACTTTTAAGATAAAAAAAAAATTAAATAAGACTAAAGAAATTGATAAATATTACATATCCAATCTTTCAAACGACAAATTTTAACCAAGGTTATTATCTCGCATCATGAGTCTTATTATAAAAATAATTTTAACTTATTTTACTTTGTACAATATAAAACAAACTATTTTTAATCATAAGATAATAGAAAGATCAAACAAAATTTATTATATATATATACTTTTAGGTTTTTGTTTTACTTTTATGATAATTGGAACTTTCACTAATATTTACGTAAGGCAAAAATATGAGTGATATTCCAGAACACATTAAAAAAAAGGTTTATAACATATGTGTAGAGTACATTGGAGGTGTGTGGGAAAATGTAAGCGTCCGCGATATTATCTTTACAAAGTTCAGCGGTGGATATATTAATTTAACGTTTAAAATCTCTCTGCCTGAAACGTATAAACCCGTCAAAAACGAACCGGTTGAAGCAGTGATAAAATTGGATTTAGGATTATACAATCCAGGAATTGAAAGGCGATTGTCAGAAAGTATTGTTGCAGTTTTATTGGCAGAAAAAAATATATCACCGCGAGTGTATGGAGTTTTTGAAGATGGACGAATAGACGAATACATACCTACGAAACCGTTAACGGTAAAAGATTTAGATAATAATTTGATTGTAACTACGCTAATGAAAAAGCTCGCTCAGATGCATTCTTTAAATATGCCCTTAAAAAAGAAACCTGTTATACATGATCATTGTATAAAAGAAACTAAAATTTTTATGAATAAATTTAAAAATAAAGATTTAGAAAGAGATCAAGTTGTAGATTTATTTCTAGCGTTAAATCCTGTAGAAGAACTCAAATGGCTTAAACAGATGGTCGATTCCCTTAATTCACCTATAGTTTATTGTCAAGGTGATTTACAATATAATAATTTACTTTATTATAAAGACTGTCTTTATATTGTTGATTTTGACATCAGCGGATATAATTATCGGGCCTATGATTTTGCAAGTTTTCTAACGAACTATTGTTTTATTGCCCCTTATCCAGAACCACCTTATATATTATTTGATTGGTCTAAATTTCCAACAATAGAAAAACAAAAATACTTATGCAAAATTTATTTAGAAGAATATAAAAAAATAAATGGCCTCACTTTTAATCTAGAAGAGGAAATTTTTCAACTTATTAGAGAAACTAAAGCTTCATCCTTGTTAATGATGTATTTGTACATCATTTATGCTTTGAACCGGGAAACGACTAATCCAGATGCCCATAATCTAGATTGGATTTATTTTGCAGAGACATATTTAACTAGATATAAAAAAGTAAAAGAAGAAATTTTATTGGAGTACTGAAAGTATTGTGTTAAATAAACTGAAAATTATAAAAAATACATTTAAATTCTTTTTTTTTTTGTATTTTATTCATTTAATTTACAAAAGAAAAATCCAATTGTTATTTTTTGGGTTTTGCCTTGCATATATTATTATAATTATTGTTATTTGCTAACAAATCAATATCTGCCTATTAATTAAATTATTAATATAGTAAAATAATTTCCGATTGTTTTTTTCCATATTGCTAATAGAAGTAACACCAATCCCTTCATGTTATATCATTACTTCTAAAATAATAAGATACTATGAGATTATAATAAAATAATAAAAAAAGATAAAATATACCAAGGAAAATATAATAGATACAATGATAAAGAAATGAAAATAAAGCTCAGTACAGAATTTCAATATAAGACTAGAAGTATAGTCAATGCATAAGAGATTTTAACCCGAATTATGTCACTTCAGATTTTGCTAATGTCAACCGATGATGCATTATAAATATAGCAGTTTAATACATTTTAAAAATAAAATGTCATGATACTTGGGGTTTTGAAATTGAAATTGTTTTAAAATTAATTTTAAATAGATAGTCTATAAAAAAGTTAATAAAAGAAATTCATAACAATAAAAGTAATAAATTTGCCTAAACAAAGATATTCACAATAAAGGTAACATATATATATAAAATAGTTATTGGAGTACTGTCAAACTTAAAAATTTGATTATTTTGAATACTAATAATGCTACAATTGATAAAATATTTTTACAATTTATTTTTCGTAGCTGATATAACAAGCTAGAAATGAGTTTTTTTTCTAATTGGTTGTTATAATTGTAAATGATTGAATGAAATTTAAAAATAATGGAAAGAAACATTATAAAACATACTAATATTAATAAAAATGCAGATAATTAAAATGTTTAACCTTACAATGGTCTAGACATAATTTTATTGAAATGAAATATAAAAACTAGAATTGGAAAAAAATTCTACCAAAAATTGAAAAAAAGTAATAACAAGTAACTGCACGGAAGAAAAAACACAAGCATGTTAAACCTTCTAAAAACCAAAATACATCATATACATTATAAGACAAGTAAATGATTAAAAAAGTCTGTACAAAAAGGAAGCCACAATGTAAATTATATATCTCCATATTCAGTTAAAAATATTACCAGAAGTATCATAATTTTTTACTTAATGACTTTTAGTGTATTAATTATCAGCATCTGAATATTATGAAGTTGCTAAAAATATTTTATAAAACTGAATAGTTAGGGAGAAAACTCTTTAATATAGTCCTTCCTATAAAACAACTATTAACAAGTTTTTGAAATTTAGCAAACAAAATGTATAATTCATATCAATATTTGATTTGACTTTACACTTTTCAAAATTACATTCTCTTCATCTAATTCCCTCACGTTTTTATATCACATTTTTCTTGATGAATTTTTTAGAGTATTATATCTTGCTAAACTTAATATGAAATTATGAATAATTTTATATAGCAGTGAAGTATGAATGAAAAACATGGTAGAATGTCTCCGTAGACTTTTATTTAATAAGTTATCTATTGTACTATATTTTACATGTAAAAATTTTGTTATATTATCGTTATCTGGAATACTGATAAGTGTATGAAACAATCTTTCTTATTACATGCAAGTGTTTTAGTATATACTCTCTAATAATCAAAGTAATTGATAACAACTGATTGTTAGTCTCAATCAAATTTTTTTATTCAAAGTCTGAGTAAAGTTAAACTTGAAAATTCAAGTAATTACTGTATATCCAATGTAACATCTTCAAATAATCAAATGCTCTGGTGATTCAAAAACATTGTCGACTGTTAGAACATTTTTTAATAACTTGGCATGGTTCTAAGAACATGTTAAATGTAATATCATGGTAAGATTCAAGTGTCAGTAATTAAATATGTATGAAGATATGTGATACTGCTGCTAAACAAACTTGTATAACTAAATGAGTCTATAGCAGCAGTTTTATATTAAAAAGTGAGGATAAACATTTATCTAATAAAATCCTCAAATATTTTTGCAATAGTTTATATCCTAAGCTTACTACAATTGAGATTAGAAATAAATCGATAAATCTCTTTATTAGCAGATAGAGATTTATCTATATAAAATTAAAATGTGCATTAATGCCCACAGTATACTGTACTTCAGTTATACGCTATCCAAAGTAATATAAATTTTATGATATAGCACCAGACATGCTTCCATCTCAAAGTGCTACATGCAATCATATTTGTAATTCTTTTGAGACTTATGTTGAAAGTACATTTAATTTATTCATTTTATTACTATTTTCAAACTTGTTATAAATAAGTGTAAAGCTAAAACTTTCACAAAATTTAATAAAATTCATAAAGTATCTTTTTAAAGTGAAAAAATAAAGGTTGCCCATTTAGTATTAACAGAAAATAAAATTTTAAATCATTCTTACATTGCCTGCAAAAACCTAAAGTTTGAAGAATTTAAACATGAATCTAAAATGGGTAATAGTAAATAGGAGTGATATTATATATTCTGAAGTTGATGTGAACTTAAAAGCGTCACTACAAGTAGTGGGGCCATGTCTGCTGAAAAGAAGCTTGCTACTTCATTTTATAGGGGGGAAACATTATTGAAAAAACAAGCACATTGTTCATGTTATATTTAATTGGAATGAAAATTAAAATTTTATTCATTTTATTTCAAAAAATAAAGATTCAGAGTAGTAAGATCATTATTATTTTTATTCTTGTGATTAACGTAAATGAGTGAGTACACATACATTAAACATATATAATATAGGGTATATGAGCACAGACTTTCACATGACCACCACTCTCCACTCTATCTAATAACACTGATACACTCAAGCACATATATGCTGAAAAGATAAATAATCACCAATATACGTATTTCATGCTAAACCAGCAATCATCAGTTGGTCCAGATTATCATCTCCCACACATATATACTATAAGTGCTCAGATATATATTAAGATAGACAATCTTCATATTTTAATGGACAGGCTCCAAACTACTACACACTCCAACTCTTCAACCATCCATCCAATTGAAAATCTGATGATGGAATGCTCGAAGGCCACCCTGAGGCTGAGATTCTTGTCACACCCATGTTGACTTAAAGTCAATCTGAACCCCACATGTACAGGACATAATCCATTAAATACATATGCAAGGATGGGCAGACATCTCTATAATGTAATAACTGAAACACAGGTTTATTATATACCTGTGTCTATATATGTAATATAGGGTATATGAGCAGAGACTTTCACATGACCCACCACTCTCCACTCTATCTAATAACACTGATACACTGATACATATATGTAAAGGTGCTG
The DNA here is from genome assembly GCA_028023455.1 of Epiperipatus broadwayi. Lineage (NCBI taxonomy): Eukaryota > Metazoa > Onychophora > Udeonychophora > Euonychophora > Peripatidae > Epiperipatus > Epiperipatus broadwayi. The sequence continues at coordinate 222,464 of JAQFVV010012890.1, read as the reverse complement.
TATCGATTTAATATTAATAATCACGTTATTATTTCTTAAATTTTGTTTAAATTACAACGTTAATTTATAAATGCATATTATATAAATTGAAAAGTAGCTGCACTACATACATGCGTATGTTGAAAAGTAATGTACGCATGCAGAATCAGTAACTATTGCATATTCTATTGCAGGGGTGGCCAACTTTTGTGTTCATAAGATCTACATTTTATTTTTAAAATGTGTTGCGATCGACTTGTTGTCATAGGCGTAGTCTAAGTGGAGGGAGGTGTGAAATACACACTATTTTTATATATCTACCTAGTAAAAAATAACAATTATTTAACGGGACAAAAAACTCATAACCGGGGAAATTAAAGCAACATGAGTAATTATTAATAATATTCATTAATTCAAATTAGCTGCATTAAAACAAGATTAAAAGTATTATTTTTAATAATGATACGGCTTAGAGGACTTCACCTATCTAGAATTGAAAAAAAAAAATTAGAACAAAAACAGAAATAATAAAAAAAACTTGAAAAATCTTAACTTAATTTGTTTCACTAGTTACCCGACAGCTCTTGCCAGATTGGCCTCACGATCGTTCAAAAATGGCTTTGCAATCGACCGGTGGATCTCGATCGACTTTTTGGACACCCCTGTTCTATTGTGATCAAAATTATCAATAAAACATGAATTATTATATATGGTGTTCATTGTACGTGATGGGGACTTGAAACAAAATATAGCAAATATCACAACTCCGTGGGTATTAATCTTTTTAAAATAATACTCAAAATAAATATCTTCTTTCCATTTAGAATACAAAAACGCATTATAGGTTTATAATAATCTCTACAAATAATCTTAAATGAATAATTAATTTTAGTTATTGAAAGATGTAAAATAAAATCGTTTTCTCAGTTGCTCAGGAGGTCAAATGACCTTTGAACTTCAGAGTAACAGAATGATCATAACATTTCTATGTAAATGATCGAACTGAGATTTCTTTTACTTTTTAAGCTGGGAATTCATCAAGTAGTCATTAGATGTTACACTTTTGCTTTTACTCTATATCATGGAAAGTATTGGCTTAAGATAACATTATAAACATTAGACATCATCCCAACAAAGATAATAAATTAACATATTAAAAAATAATCCAAAACAAAGCAAAACTCTCCATATAGTAGTGCCATCTTGTGCTAACAAGAGCAATCAATGGATGCCAGAAGGCTTGTGCATAAAATCCCTATCTAGTGCCTACTCATCCAATATCCCCAGACTAGTTTCTGGCCTTCATCAGTGAGAAGCCTTGGATCTGAGAGCACTGCACCTAGATCTTAGGATCTAATGCAATCCTCCAGCACCCACCTTTTAACTCTATTTAACTACAAAACTATGAGAATGAAATTGAAAACACTATTAATATTTTCAACCCAAGCTCAATAGCTTATATAGTCATATGGGTCTGAACTCAATTCAGTACCCATACATTTTGGTGTCTTTGGCTCTTTAACAACCATAGCCACCACTATCCTATTAGGCAGGATTGGTGTTAAACCACTAAACATCACATGATCACTATCTCATACTAGCATAATAATTGTTATTATACAATCCAAAACAAAGCAAAACTCTCCATATAGTAGTGCCATCTTGTTCTAACAAGAGCAATCAATGGATGCCAGAAGGCTTGTGCATAAAATCCCTATCTAGTGCCTACTTATCCAATATCCCCAGACTAGTTTCTGGCTTGTGGCCTTCATCAGTGAGACACCAAAATGTATGGGTACTGAATTGAGTTCAGACCCATATGACTATATAAGCTATTGAGCTTGGATTGAAAATATTAATAGTGTTTTCAATTTCATTCTCATAATTTTGTAGTTAAATAGAGTTAAAAGGTGGGTGTTGGAGGGTTGCATTAGATCCTAAGATCTAGGTGCAGTGCTCTCAGATCCAAGGCTCCTCACTGATGAAGGCCACAAGCCAGAAACTAGTCTGGGGATATTGGATAAGTAGGCACTAGATAGGGATTTTATGCACAAGTCTTCTGGCATGCATTGATTGCTCTTGTTAGCACAAGATGGCGCTACTATATGGAGAGTTTTGCTTTGTTTTGGATTGTTTAATAACAATTATTGTGCTAGTATGAGATAGTGATCATGTGATGTTTAGTGGTTTAATATTAAAAAATACATATTGCTCTAGCAAAAAAAAAACACAACTATCAAACAAATAGATTTTATGCATATTCATTAGATAGATAGATAGATAGATAGATAGATAGATAGATAGATAGATAGATAGATAGATAGATAGATAGATAGATAGATAGATAGATAGATAGATAGATAGATAGATAGATAGATGGATGGATGGATGGATGGATGGATAGACAGACAGACAGACAGACAGACAGATAGATAGATAGATAGATAGATAGATAGATAGATGGATAGATAGATAGATAGATAGATAGATAGATAGATAGATAGATAGATAGATAGATAGATAGATAGATAGATAGATAGATAGATAGATAGATAGATAGATAGATAGATAGATAGATAGATAGATAGGTAGGTAGGTAGGTAGATAGATAGATGGATAGATTTTTTGTTCATTGTTAATCAGAGAAGGAGGAAGATGAAAACCAATATGTAAGCTGTATTTGACAATCTCGAGGCCAATAAACTTATTAAAATTATCGATAATGAATAAGAAAAAGACTGGCTAAGAAAACACAATAATACAAGAATGCATTTACTTTAAATGTTCACAGATTTTTTTACTAAATAAATTATAAATAATACTTTCATAGCATGGCTGCATTTAAAAAATATGATGGAAAGGCAGATATAATAGATTTTTGAGTGAAAGCATTTTTATTTCCTTAATTCTTATACTTATGTAGCTATCAAATGTTCAGGTAGCATCTCCAAAAAAAAAAAAGAAACACAGAATTTATTCATCCTTGATATGTTTTGAACCTTTTAAAACCAAAAATTAAGTTTTTCTATGTCTGTGGATCAGAGTATTTTACAAACCTTTCAGCCTTCTGATCATTCCCAAAGCCTATTTCAATTATATATATATATATTGTGATGATCGCACATACTGCGACCACACATATAGATATTTAACATTTAGATAATATTAAATATTGTGTTTTGAAAAACTAGCAAAAGAATTTAAAAGTTATGAAGAAAGAAATGTTTTAATTAATAAAAGAGAGGGAATAGAATCGAAAAGATTCTTATCTTTTACCCTCCAAAGTCAAGATTTTGAGAAATAAGAAAATAATTAAAGTTAGAAATATTGAAATTGTATATTAGTAAAATTAATAGTCATAAAGAAAAATAAATGAAATACGAACTAAAATATGATTTAGAAGAAGAGGTAAAGTTTGAAGGGTTTAAATGAGAGTAAAATAGAAATTTAAAACTTGACCAAAAGATAAGGATCTGTATCGTAAAAGTACACATTTGACAATAAAAACGAAATGCGTGTATGGAGTATGTATGAAGTATGATAAAGACAGCAACAATTAATGCTTGTCAAAATAAAAAACATTTTATGAAAATATCTGTTTAATTAAAAGAAAAAAAGAAATAAGAAAGAAATGTACATAGTGCTATGAGATTGTGTAAAGGTAAATCTATATAAATGGCCGAATGTGCATTAAGAAAAAGAAAGGTGTGAATAAAAGCTAAAAACAAAAGATCAAAAGGATAAAGGACTGTGGAATTTTTTAATTAAAAAATTATTAGTAGAGGGAGAGACTTCTTGTCGAGATATTGGTGAAAGCACTGCTCTAGAAAATAAGTAGATATAATCGGGAGAAACTCAAACCTAAGAATCTTTTAAAGTTTACGAAAAAACAAACAAGAGAAAACCCCAGATATGTAGTGGAAGGACTCCAACTTAAGAAGAAATAAATTAAATGAACAAGATATGATTTCTAACATTGGTGATGCATCAAGAATGGAGGGCTAAGGGCCGTCGCGATCGCTGGCCAATTCAGACTCACTGTGCTCTAAAGGTTCCCATCTACATGTAACAACTGCTGACGTAGTGCCTGCCAGAGGGTTTGTTTTGCTATGTCCTAATACCGAGGAGTTCCCACAACCCAAAATCCAACCTAAGAGTGACCGTTCCCTGCTAAAGAAGTGGAGGAAGTCCATATGGCAGTCAGCAAGACCTCAACTTACTTCAGAGACTCAATAAACCTAGGTAAAATATGTATACTACACCTTTACATTTATATGTGCACATATCTTTAAGTTAGACTATTGCCAAATTCTTAATTTGAGTGATACAGACATTTTTTTAAATTTGTTTTATGTACATGAAGTGACGACTATAAATGTACAATCATTTATAGGATTTTTTTTATATTGTAATCGTGGCACTATAGCAGATAATTTGTTTATTGTGTGTAAATGATTTACAGTATTTTTTTGTTGTTTAATTTATTGTATTAAATATTTCTTATTGATTTAAATCTGTTTCGTCTCGTTCTTCGCCACTCCAAACAGTAATATATTTGTAGGGTTTGGGGGGAGTAACTATTATTCATTTGAGTACTGAATGAACACATGAGGCTGATGGTGCAGCATTTTGATCCCATTAATATTTATAAATGATCCAAGTACTGTCACTCTTTAAATATTACAGCAGTCGAGAGATAGTTGACCGGTAAAGATATCTTGGAGCAATATCCATAGAGTCACAGGTTCAGTCAAGTATGGATATAGATTCGTTTATGTCCATATGTTCTCTCTGCTTGCGGTTGCGGAAGGTGGATGATTTTGAATTATAAGAAATCTGTATTATATATAAATAAAAGGGAAGTTAAGCTTTCGATCATCATGTTTCCATTACATTTTGGGGGCCAGTCTGGGATTTACATTGCTGTGCAATTAGTGATCATGTGCTGAATAAATTTTAGAAAATAACATAAATCTTTTTTTAAAATAAAACAAAAGGATGTCTTTTCAAAATATATATAAAGTTAGCATCGTAAGTCAGTGTGGTGAGAAGCAAAGATGAATTGGATAAATTTTTACTTTATAATACTTTATATATGTGTTTCAACGTCAAATGTGTACAAAGGAAAGAAAGAGGGTGAATTTTTTTTTAATATTAAGAAAGTTTGAAATGCGTAGTGACGTATAGAATCTAAGACAAGAACGATTCAAGTATAATTGTAATGAACAAAGAATGGATTGTCTCAATCAAAACGCTTTAATAAAATATAAATTGTTTCAGTCAGAAAAAAAAAAGGAAAATAAAACAGTTTCAATAAGGTTTTAATTATAAATGTTAAATAATAAAAGAGTCATGCATCTAAGTTAAGTGAAGAAATATATATGTAGAACTCTGGAATAGTTACGTATATAAGCGAAGTTGAAAAAAATATATAGGTGATTTAATAATAACGTGTCTCAGTTAAGCTGAAAATAAAATATTTGTAGAATTTTATAGCCATTATAATAGAGTGATAAGTAGAGTGCAAATGGAAGGTGTAATGGAGGATATTAAAAGGTGAAAAAAAAGGGAAAATAAATGTGTGGGTAAATGTGCGAGAACTATAATGAAGTTAAGCAATAAATGAACACACTTAATACTACCCTATATCAGTAACTCAAATGTAGTTGAAATTATAGTTAAAGGTGAAATACATAAGAGCATTATTTATTGAAGGATAGTGAGTAAGTGTTGCATAAGTAGGGAAAATATAGGACAGACATGAAGGTGGGACAGGCAGTCAAACGAATCTATGGCAGGTAGACAAAATGGTGAACCAGAGCACGTGTGTTTAGATTGGCTAGCAGTCTAAATGCTAATTATTATAAAATAAAGAACAAAATAACAAATCAAAATACAAAGGAAAGAAGCAGCAGAGAAAATAATAATAATAATAATAGTAATAATAATAATAATAATAATAATAATAATAATAATAATAATAATAATAATAATAATAATAATAATAATAATAATAATAATAATAATAATAATAATAATAATAATAATAATAATAATAATAATAATAATAATAATAATAATAATAATAATATACATGACAAGAAAGGTTAAATAAAATTATACCTATGCACACAGGGTCCCCAACTAAAATGGACCATCAAGTAAATGAAGTGAGAGAAATGGATGAAGATAAGGAGAGGGAAATGAAAGATAAAATAAACTTTAGTGATATAATGAATATGCTAATGCAAATGAGAATGGAGCAACAGCAGTTTATGAAGGAATGCCAGGACAGGAAAGAAAGATGGATGGAGGAATGGTGTGTGAAGTTATCAATAGAGAATAGCAAAAGAATTGCTGAAGCCATAGAAGAAATTAGAAATAACTTCATCCAGCAATCAAAGGCAAAGGATACAAGAAGTGGACAGGACAGGACAGTCAAGTGGAATGAACCAGAAAGCATAGAACTATATGAGTGTGAGGAACTAGATAGGGCATAGAGGACTGAGATGAAGTCAGCAGAGTTTGATCTGAGAGAGACATAGGGCAGCTGGAAAGGAAAATAAGGAAGTTAAATCAAGAGGAAGAATTTGAAGTGACTAAATTAGAAAATGATAGGATGTGGGCAAATATGCAGTGGGATATAAGTCAGATAGTCAAGGTAGTAGAAAGGTTAGATACAAAATTTGAAGAGAAGATAAGTAAGTCAGTTGATAACAGTGCAAATACAAGGATAGAATGCACCGAGTCAAGAGCCACTGAAGGATATAGAGACAAGGGATATGCATATAGACCACCTCCAAATGAACCACTGGTGATTAACAATAGTTGGGATCCTAATAAATGTCAATGGGAAGAAAACAGAAGAAATTTTTCAGAGAGGAAGCCAAGAGTGCAAGAAGATGGACAACATAGTTGTGAGACTGAATGGAAGCATCTATATAAATGGACAGAATATAGAGCATGTAGGGGTCAGAATCCACATCCCAGAACAAGCAGATATGAGTCCCACAGGATCAGACAACCTCCAGATAAAACCTAAGCACAATCATAAAGAAAGGATGGATTCACTGGTACAATATTGGAAACATACTGGATTAGGATTAATAGAAAATGGACTTATGAGAATAGGAAAATATTGATCATGATAATATAAAGGAAGAATGAGCCAGTAAATGGTCAAACAGTGTAGAAGAATACTATACCCAAACTAAGGCAAATCACCAGATAGATAGTAGTGTGAGATCGTAGATAGAAGCTGGAGAGTATGTAGGGATAGAAGTTAGTAGGTGGGATCTTAGCAGTATATGGTGAGTCTTCTCTGTTGTGCATTCATGCTTGAAGTCTGTGGTCACCAGATCTTATTAGATAGAGAAGACAGGGACAGAAATCCCCTTCTCGTATGGACTCACTGGATTAAAATTTCCAGTTAGATATTTGACCAATATCGTGAGTCAATGGACTAGAAACCAATGTATGGGGAAAGAACCCCTTTATAAAAATACGGGTGATCAATAAATATTCTGAGCTCATGGATAAAAAAAATGCCAGCCTCCCAACCCACCTCAGGATAGTGACCAGTGTTGTGACTTAGAGGGTTATTGTTTGTAAAATGTGAGGTATGAACAGATTTAATCGAGTCACAGAGATATCCTGTGGACTTGAACCTGCATATAGAAGTAGGAGGCAGAAATAAACTCACGTATTGTTTATAGTGAGATTAAATCAGTTTATAGTGAGATTAAATCGGTTTAGTAATGCTGATTGGATCGTCAGGGTAGAAATGTAATTTTCCTGGTCGCCTCTCTAGGAATAATCTCATCACTAAGTCATATTAGGAGTATATGGATATGAAAGGGTCATAACAGTAGTTAGGAGCATCTAGCATTCAATGCATTAGATTAAAAAATTTTTTAAAGAAAAAAATTTTAAAAGGAGGGGAACGGATTAATGTGATGATCGTACATACTGCGACCACACATATAGATATTTAACATTTAAATAATATTAAATATTGTGTTTTGAAAAACTAGCAAAAGAATTTAAAACTTATGAAGAAAAATGTTTTAATTAATAAAAAAGAGGGAATAGAATCGAAAAGATTCTTATCTTTTAACCTCCAAAGTCAAGATTTTGAGAAATAAAAAAATAATTAAAGTTAGAAATATTGAAATTGTATATTAGTAAAATTAATAGTGATAAAGAAAAATAAATGAAATATGAACTAAAATATGATTTAGAAGAGGTAAAATTTGAAGGGTTTTAATGAGAGTAAAATAGAAATTTAAAACTTGACCGAAAGATAAGGATCTGGATCATAAAAGTACACATTTGACAATAAAAACGAAATGCGTGTATGGAGTATGTATGAAGTATGATAAAGACAGCAACAATTAATGCTTATCAAAATAAAAAACATTTTATGAAAATATCTGTTTAATTAAAAGAAAAAAAAGAAATAAGAAAGAAATGTACATAGTGCTACGAGATTGTGTAAAGGTAAATCTATATAAATGGCCAAAGGCGCATTAAGAAAAAGAAAGGTGTGAATAAAAGCTAAAAACAAAGGATCGAAAGGATAAAGGACTGTGGAATTTTTTAATTAAAAAATTTTTAGTAGAGTGAGAGACTTTTTGTCAAGACATTGGTGGAAGCATTGCTCTAGAAAATAAGTAGATATAATCGGGAGAAATGCAAACCTAAGAATCTTTTAAAGTTTACGAAAAACAAACAAGAGAAAACCCAGATATGTAGTGGAAGGACTCCAATGTAAGAAGAAATAAATTAAATGAACAAGATATGATTTCTAACATTGGTGACGCATCAAGAATGGAAGGCTAAGGGCCATTGTGATTGCTGGCCGATTCAGACTCACCGTGCTCTAACGGTTCCCATCTACATGTAACTACTGCCAATGTAGCGCCTGCTGGAGGGTTCATTTTGTCATGTCCCTGATGTTCTAATATAGAGGAGTTCCCACAACCCAAATTTCAACCTAAGAGTGACTGTTCCCTGCTAAAGAAGTGGAGGAAGTCCACATGGCAGTCAGCAAGACCTCAGCTTACTTCAGAGACTCAATAAACATAGGTAAAATATGTATAATACACCTTTACATTTATATGTGCACATATCTTTAAGTTAGACAATTGCCAAATTCTTAATTTGAGTGATACAGACATTTTTTAAAATTTGTTTTATGTACACGAAGTGACGACTATAAATGTGAAATCATTTATAGAATTTTTTTATATTGTAATTGTGGCACTATAGCAGATAATTTGTTTATTGTGTGTAAATGATTTAAAGTATTTTTTTGTTGTTTAATTTATTGTATTAAATATTTCTTATTGATTTAAATCTGTTTCATCTCATTCTTCACCACTCCAAACAGTAATATATTCGTAGGGTTTGGGGGGGGGGATAACTATTATTCATTTGAATACTGAATGAACACATGAGGCTGATGGTGCAGCATTTTGATCCCATTAAAATTTATAAATGATCCAAGTGCTGTAACTCTTTAAATATTACAGCAGTCGAGAGATAGTTGACCGGGAAAGATAACCTGGGGCAATATCCATAGAGTCACAGGTTCGGTTAAGTACAAATATAGATTCGTTTATGTCCGTATGTTCTCTCTGCTTGTGGTAATGGAAGGTGGACGATTTTGAATTCTAAGAAATCCATATTATATATAAATAAAAGGGAAGTTAAGCTTTCGATCGTCGTATTTCCATTACAATATATATATAAACAAGTCATAAATTTCATAACTTGCTTTTAAGCTTGCATTTAAATGATCACTAGATGGAGCTTACCAATAGCTCTAATCAAGCTTTATTTCATAAGTACCAAAAGAGAAAGAATTCAAAATCTCTATTGGAAAATCCCTATCTCCAGACCAATTGGTTTCAAGCTTATGGATTACCTGTGGAGCATTGGGACAAACTTACCAATAACTCTAATCAAGTTTTTTTTATAAGTGCCAAAAGCGAAAAAATTCAAAATCTCTATCGGAAAGTTCCTATCTCTAGACCAATTGGTTTTGAGCTTATAGATCACCTCAGTGGAGTGCTAAGACAAACTAGAGTCCCAGCACTCCCTGAGATGAGCCATAAGCTCGAAACCAATTGGTCTGGAGATAATGACTTTCCGATAGAGATTTTGAATTCTTTCTTTTTCGGCACTTATAAAATAAAGCTTGATTAGAGCTATTGGTAAGCTCCATCTAGTGATCATATATATATATAACTATTAATTGTCTATATTTTTAAATAATATAATAATTCAAATAAATCTATTTAACACAGTATCCAAATTTTAATAAATATATTCTTTACTGGAAGTACTTTCGATTATAACACTGACAATCTTTATCAACCATCAATTAGTACACATTTATACAAATAAAAAATTTTTATTACCCATCATTCAATTCGTTCAAATTTTCCACAATTCTGTTGTTTTTATATTAGCCTATTCATTAAACCCTCTCTATTTCTAGATATTATCATTGCTTCCTTAATTTTTCGTTTTTCATTACATCGTTTAATTTGAATAATTTTGACATCTCTATTATCAAATTTAGAACCATAATTACATGTTTTATTATGATCAAAAATAATTGATGGAGTATTCATACATATTGAAGTTTCATTTCCTTTCTGTATACGTTTATACAATATCCTATGATCGTTATATCGTTTTTGTAATGTACACTTTTATTCCCCTATATATTTCATTCTGCAACCACATATCAATATATATATATAATAGAACTTAGTTAAAACTTAGAAATCCTTTTTCTCTTCAAATAATGTAAATGTTATGATAAATAATCTGTAACGTGATAAATTAGTCTGACTTCTGGGTTAATGGATAATTCTGATCGGATTGAGCTAAAGGTTAAAAAACTTGCATATGTGATCTAACACATGTTTGTTACTTCATGTTTAGTTACATATAATCTAAGTTATTTACTTATATTGTAAGTAATAAATTTGATTTCTTTAGATTTTTTTTAAAATATAATATACTTCCTCATTATACTCCATTTTAGAAAGCTTAAGTGTAAATAGATTATACGGTATATAAATTAAAGACATACAAAATATTAACTTTTAAAATTTTATTTGACTAAAAAAATAATAAAAGTTTACGTTATTTTCAAATCTCTATTTCAACTGAATTATATGTTTAATAAGTATTTATACACTTATAAGCAGATCGATGTTAATATATTTACAACTTATGCGTGTATTTAAATATACGTTGTTGTTTTTTTATTGCTTTAAGACATTTTATTTGACAAATAAAAATCATTTCTGACTTATTTAATTCTCATGGCATAAAGCTTTTTTTGTTTTATTTTTTGACACAATTAACATTTTTTCAGCGTAGTTATTGGGACAATGTCTTTATATATTTTAATTATAATGTTTGCATATATAGTAGCTTCAAAAGACCAACATCCAATGTTATATAAAAAATTCCTTAAAGCAGATACTTTATTGTAAGACAGATTGATAGTTATCAGATGTAATAATTGATCTGAAATTTTTACTTTTAATATAATGACTAAATACCAATTCATTATTTTTAAAACTTTTATTACTATTAAATTTAAAAACATTAACAAAATCTAACTTCTTCCACTAAAATATTTTTAGAGGTGTATCAAAACAATTAAATTTTTCTAATAATTCTTCTAATATATCCTTTTCCATACAATTAAACAATCAACATCCCTAACAAGCAACTTTAAATATATACAATCATAATTCTTAGGTTTTTTCCAAATAATTATCATAAACCAGGCAAATTAAAAATAAAATATCACCAATTATTCACTCTTCTTAATCTTATAAAACTTACTATATCTTCCAATTACTGTTTTTAAGCTAAACAATTTGCTATAGCAGTTCAGAATAGCATTTTTGTCTCAGTTTACTTACAAATAAAAGGAGGGTCATTTTTATTTCTATTCCAAAATATTACACCCAGACATATACTACTATAAGTGTGTAGACTTAGAAGAATTTCTTCTCATTATATTGTATAATTATTATTTCATTTTTCTCAGGAAGCTATCTATTAAATGTTTTCCTAAATTAATTTAGATACAAACAAATGAATGAGTAAAGTTACTTTCACATAATTGACTTGCGATATATAATAAAACAAATACTATACACTTTTTTATTATAATGATAATAAATTAAATACAAGCTATAATTAGCTTATAGCATGATTGCCGTCTCTGTGTGTATGTGCATAAAAGTTATACTGTTTAACATATTTTTTAAAAGTTTAACATATTTTGCATGAAAGTAAACACTATGCCAACATCAATAAACAAATCAAAATATGTTTTAAACTGCTATTTATATTCATCAGTATTTGCAAGAGTTCTAAATGCCTGCTAATCATGCTACCATTACAGTGCTTATATAACTTTTATACTGAGAAACATTATGAATTCAAACTTACAAATGTCTAAGTTTTTAATTTTATTTTCTAATCACATGACAGGGCTCTAAAATCATGACTGGTGATCCATGGGTCTGCAAGGTTACTGTATTATGATTGCTAAATTAAATCTTTATTATTAGTAAATGTAATAAGCATAAAATAATAAATGTAATAGATATTTAGAGCTATCCTAGTACAATTTAAATCATTTATTTATTTTAAATAAAGCTTACAACTAAATAACAAAATAAACAAACTATACTCTCTTACTGCATATAAATTTTATTTACAACCTAAATTCAGTATTTGTTAACTGAGTTTTAAATAATTCACATAAAATTAGTTGCATGCATATATTTAAATCTAAAGTGTGAAAATAATATATCAATGGAAGTTTTTGTTTGTATTTAAACTAATCATATAATAGTTATTGTATAAAGAGAAACAATTTTAACATCATTTTAAAGCTTACCAGTAACTTTGACAGTTATAATTAATTTTAAATTAAGTAAGTAATATGTAAAAACTACAATGCTACTAACGATATCATTTGAAATCTTAAATCAATCAATAATATTTGGCGATGTTTGTAATTTCATACCAAATGACAAGAATATTTTCATATTTCATAACACTGAGTAATGTAACATAACAGTTGTATATAACAAATCTAAATTTAAGTAGCTTCTTTTTACTATGATACATTTTAGTGATTTCAATAATAAGCAAATTATAGATAATTGTCTTTTTAAAAGTTGCCTTTTTAGTTTTACATTAATTTCAGGTCATGGCAACTTTCTTTTAACTTCAGAAGCAATGATTAAAATTATTTTAATGAGAAGTATAACAATTTACAAATGGTATAAGCTAACAAAAAACTTCAATAAGACTTATTAGTTTTTGCCATTCTTTTTTAAAAAATTAAAACTTGGTTAGCCTAGAACTGAGGTCAGTAATAGTTAACAATTTCTGGGTTCTGTTCTAGATATATTTAGTATTGAAATGATTTTATCTGAAGGTCATAAGCCTCAAATATTTTAATAATGAATCTTTTTTTTCTTTGTGTCAAAGCATCGGCCAGGATGCGAACCTGCTAATCTGGGACAACTGCTTGTAAGGCAGTTGTGCTGACCCCTCGACCATCAACACTTGACAATAATCAATCTTTTGATTTTAAAAGACATAATAAAATTGTCTACCATCCAGGAACAAGTAGAAAAAATTTGACTATATTGTTATTTCATCTTAGAGATTATGCTAAAACAAAATGTATAGCTATTAAAAAGATATCATGTAAACAAATCATGTCTAGAATCATGTAGAGCAAAGCTTTCATTTTTGCAAGAAAGGCTTCTTTCACTACTTTACAATCTACCAGAAAAAATAATATTGTGTGTAGCTCTATGTTGATAAAAGTTTCACGATCTATTATGATTAAAACAAGATAAATTATGTTTGATTGGAAAACACATAAACTTTAAGAAGACTTTCAATAATGCCAATTCGAACTCAAGTTATTCTCAAATATTGCAATTGTTCTCAGATCATATGAAATGGTACCAGAATTAATAAATTAAATATATATAAAAAAATATGGGTAAAGAATATTTTTAAATATATCATAAGCTATGATCTTTCCAATGACATTAATATTATTCTATCTAGAATAGTATTGTAACAAGTTCAATCAGGTCTTATGACAAAAAAACATTATAATAGCAGAAGTTCTCCTATAATAAATGTAATATATATCACTGAACTGATTTTCTCCATTTATTTTTAGTGACCAATTGTTTAAATTTCTTGGTTTTAGTATTGCTTCTTCTCCAGCAGCCATGAGAAAAAAACTTGAAAATTCATTAATTTTAAAGATTGAAAACACTGTTAATTCACTATTTAAAATTTATCTTTCTCTATTTGGAAAGGTTGCACTCCTCAATTCTGTGATTTTACCAAAAATTATTTATTATCTAACTGGTTTTTCACCAACAATTTGCTTCATCCAGAAGGTTGAATCTCTATGCAGAAAGCTGTGCTGGGGAGGGAAGACAACAGCAATAAGTCTTAATATTTTGCAAAAACCTAGACATCTTAATGTTTTAGGACTGCACTTGATTAAAATTTTTATGATTCAGAGGACTTACAATGTACTTGTTAAAAATTTCAAAGACAATGCAAACATAGAAAGTCCCATACCCTTTGAAAAAATAATCCCCACTGATCGCCCACCCTCTCATAAAAGAAATATCTGGATGCAACAACAATTAACTATTGTCTTTAATAGCATTAAAAGCTCTAGCTCCATGTTTGATGAAAAAATATCATACTGTAGTTCTTATCAATTAGTTCACTCTGGTAAATCTAGGACAGAGAATCTTCTCCCAGTTGCAATCCCTCGTCTCATAAGGCTGACTAGGTTCCTGAAATTGGAACCAAAGTTTGTGGATTTTTTGGTTAAGATCAACCTTGGAGCCTTGCCTACTGGGATGTTTCTTTGTAATCAGAGGGAACATAACATTGATACAATATGTACTCTTTGTAGAAGTTTTGACGAGTCCATTGAACACATACTCTATCAATGTGAATGGTGGACTTGGTTACAGAATATTGCCCTACAGAGGATTACAGGATACAATTCTTCAAATGTCTACCTTAATGATGCATTCAAAAATGGAAATTTTGGCTCCATTTGCTTGGTCAATTTCATAAATTTTATCATATAGAAGATTAGATGTAAGGTATTACTTGATAGAGTGTTGGCTGGTTCTATTGAAGACATTTTCATAAAGTTATTATATAAAGCTAAAGAAAGTGATCTAAGAACATGCCTGCCTAGCCTTGCTGAGCAAACATGGAGTCAATTAAATATTTAGCAATGGCCATGTATATTATTTATTCATGACACTTAGACTTTACATGCCATGGGATTTATATGCCAAATTAGATCACACCTGATAAGTAACATAACATAAAATTTTACTTTTAATCCTGTACTCTTCATCTAATTTAATAACTACTTAGTCTTTAATATGTCAGACATGATTGTAAACATGAACTTTATATTACAATGTATATTTTACTTTTTGTGCAAATAAAGATTATTTTTAAAAAAAAAGATGAATAAATGTACAAATCCATATAAATAAAGACAAAAGTGAGAATAATAAACACTATATTATAAGAAATTTTAAGTTTTATAGAATTTAGTTATTAAATATCTCAATAAATAATGTATGAAATCTATATTGCCCTACCTATAGCATGCTATACCAAAATTATTTTTATATAAGATGCCAACTTTAGTCAGTTAAATAGATCCAAAATAACAGACTCAATAATATTTTCATATTATATATGTGTAAAATATTTTATGAAAATAACTAATGATTCAATCTACATATTTTGGATTTTAGTATCAAAAATACTTTAGACAAATGATCATGTTGAATTAATTAGGATCTCCATGTTGATCTAATGAATATAAATTAGTAAGATGATGTAATAATCTACTTCAGTAATAGAATTGTAATATAAAATGTGCTCAGACTAAACATAGTTTGGATGATTCTACAAATTATTAGCCTCCTTTCATTTGCATATTCACAAAGATTATGAAAATTAAAAATCTCATAAAAACTCAGAAGGCACACATAAAAATTATCAATTCACATAATGATTGTCATATCTCTTGAATTATCTTCAATAGTTGTTTGTTTTTACAAGATAATTTGAAACAAAAATAGATATACCATATTTAGAATCCATTCTAACATTAACCAATATAAATCTTTTTAAAAATGCAGTATTAGAAGAATAATGAGTTTCTTGAAGTATAATTATAGCAACTTTATGTTGAACAATTAATTTGTAATATCTCTATTTTTTGTATTTTGATATTCCCTCAATGTTAAATTGAAGAAATTTTAATGTATTTCCTACATGAAGAAAAAGTCACACTTGAAGCATTCCATGGTTAGCAACACCAGGTAGTCATTTTTTTATTGTGAGCTAAGAACTCTTACCTTTGCAGTCTTGATGTGGCTATTCCCCATAATATTGCCAAAATTCATTTTGGAGTATTTTTATAATGTGCTGTCTTAAACTAAAGTTCATGTAGATGAGGTCAGGTTTTCATGTGAAGACATTAATTCCATATATTAATGCACATTACTTACAGGGTGGACCATAACCTTTATTCTTTCCCAATTACTTTTTAATAATGCTTAATTGAAGTCACTGGATTATAAACTGTCTCTATTTGAAAGGTTTATTGACATGTAATACTGATAAGAGAATCTACTGCATATTTTATTTTATAAATTCTATAGATATATGTATAATATTATAATTTGATGTCTGTATTTCTTCAAACCAATATACATAATCTTATAATTGAATATTTATGAATACAGTAATTAGATATATGTAAAGTATAACTTTAAAAATTTTATTCACTTAACAGAACTTTCGATTATCCTCTTAGTCTTTGTCAACTAACACTTTGAAAGGCTAACCTTCCCACAATTCTGTGGTCTTAACATTTGCTGCCTGTCTGTTAATTAAGTCTTGTTTGTATTTGTATATTAGCATAGCTTTCTTTATTTTCCTTTTGTTGTTATTTTTTTCAATTTGCAATATTTTACATTATTATAATTGAAGTTAAAACCATAAATACATGATTTATTATGGTCATAAAGAATGGATGCTGAAACATTATTATTTACTTTGCAATTTTGTTTCATTTTCTGAACCCTTTTTAATAACAGCAAGTGCTTTTTAGATCTTTTTCCCAATGTGCATCTCAATTTTCCTATACATCCATTTATAAATGATGCAATTTTTATTTATAAATGAGGTTTTATTTTTAGAGTTATTTATTAATTTGTTTAATGTAGGAGGTACATAAAATGCAATGGCACATATACCTTTATAGATTGTCCTTACAAAATTTACCTGATCATTCGAAATATATGGTTATTCATATCCATATTTTTTATTAGCAGGAGAATCAATATTATTATTAATATTTTTATTCTTATATTTCATATTAAAATTTTTAATAACATTTTATGTGACAATGGCAGGTTTAAAGTCCTTTTTATTTAGAAATAAGTCTGTAAATATTCATCAGATAAAGCTAAAAATATTGAAATGTATTTGAATGAATTGTTAAATGTTGGCTACAATTATAATCATATATATAATGTTATTAAAATTTTTAATACGAAATATAAGAATAAAAATATTAATAATAATATTGATTCTTCTGCTAATAAAAAATATGGATATTAATACCATATATTTTGAATGATCAAGTCGATTTTATACGGAAAATTTATAAAGGTATATGTGACATTGCATTTTATGCACCTCCTACATTAAACAAATTAATAAATAACTCTAAAGATAAAACCTCATTTATAAATAAAAACTGCATTATTTGTAAATGTATATGTAGGTGTTGTAGCTGATATATAGGGGAATTGAGATACACATTGGAAAAAAGAACTAAAGAGCACTTGTTGTTATTAAAGAGGGTTCAGAAAAGGAAACAAAATTGCAAGGTAAATAATAATGTTTCAGCATCTGTTTTTTCCAACCATAATAAGTCAAGTATTTATGGTTTTAACTTCAATTATAATAATAAAAAATATTGCAAATTGAAAAAAATAACAACAAAATGAAAATAAAGGAAGCTATGCTAATATATAAATACAATCAAAACTTAATTAACAGACAGGTGGTTAGCCTTTTAAGGTGTTAGTTGACAATGACTACAGGATAGTTGAAAGCACTCCTAAATGGCTAAATTTTTTAAATTATACAATCCCTTCATCAATATTTGTCAATAGTGTTAATTTATTTGTATAAATGTAGGCTCATGGCATTTTTGAATCTAATTTAGTTCTGATTTTCCAAGAATTGCTATTTTAAAGTATATATAATTTATTTGTACTATCAATAAAGTGCAATCTTTATTTAATATGATGTAATTCTCAAATAAAAATATAATTTACACCTATGAGAGATGAAACTAGAATGAATGCAATTAGAAAACAACTTAGAAAATGTGTTGCAAGAGAACGTTTTAATTTTCCTGATATGATTACAGAAATGTATAATTTCTCATATTTTCCTATAATGCATAATTCCCAAACTCATATTTATAAATACTTCAGAAATTAGAAGCAGGAGGCTTTACAACAGAAACTCAAACCCTTCAAATGTAAAGTGAAAGTGGTGTAAGTAGAGATTATGAACAAAAAATGAAAATGATATATTTAACAACTATCCTTTTCATATGAGGCACCACACACTGAAACAATCACAATAATATTAATGCAGAATTCTGAAAAAAAATGGATGTTATGTTATTTCTAGAAAGTGATGAATTCACTCAGCTCACTTAAACCCAGAAACGGCTCAGTTGTTATCCAAATTCCATTCCTGATTTAGCAAAGACTCGAATTACCACAATGACTTTTAACTAAGCAAGTCTTTTTTAATTTTGACACAATTTCTTATCAATTGCAGCCAAGTAGCTTTTTCATTTTGGTTTTAAAAAATCAGTATCGACCCTTCATTTTCATAAAAAATTAATTTAAGTTTTGATGTATCTGCACAAAATAAGCAAAATTGGAAAGGAATAAACATCCTTATGCTGCCCTTCCACAAAATAATAATCAAAAAATAATAATAATTCTTTACAACAGCTATATAATCAAATAATTTTGTACATTAAAAAGCTTTTTTCAGCACATTTGAAAAGAGCACCAAAGCAGGTGCTGAGAAAAAACTTTTTAATGTATAAAATTATTATTTGATTATATAGCTGATGTAAAGAATTAATATTATGTTTTGAAAATTAGCAAATTATGACAAAAATCCTATAAGCTTAACCAACTGAGAAAAAATTAATAATAAAGTTCGTAACAATATTCATCAGCTGTATTAAAAACCTAATAATGTTGGTAAATTAAAATCACATAAGTTTTTAAAAAAGAATTATTCAATTATAATACAATAATCTAAAAATGGTAACAGCATTAGAGATATTTTATCTCATTTTTTTAAAAGCATTCTCATAAATAAATAAATTTTATCAAAATAAAATAAACTATATATATTATATTTCAAATTCAAAATAGATATTTTATAAGCAGATCAATATACTCTGTCATACAGCTTCCATTTTTTTTCCTCTCCTTTATAGTTTTTGTTGTTGTTGTTGCTTATATATATATATATATAGGTAAAAACTATGATCAAACAGATAATAAATAGGCTACTACAGGCAAAGATATTCTCTTTCAGAGGAATAATATAAAAAAGATATATTTCATCATACTTGCAAAGTTGGAAAGTTATCTGGGTTAGCTATTATAACGATCCAAATGCAAGTGAAGATCGAATCTAACCGCAGAAACAATATCTGCAACTACCAGGGCGCCATCTAGGCATTTGAGCCTAGAAAAATTTATAAAGTAGGCAGATACGCGCTGTTAAGATTCCACTTTATTTAAATAATCCGATCGTTAGCCCAAGTCACTAGCTCAGTGGAGACGCAGAGATAAAAATCTATATCTTAATTTATATCTTAAATCACTAAATAAAAGCCACTGCTAGAAGTTAACACATAAAAATATTTATTTACGCACATATAAAATAACATTTAAATTTTGAGGAATAAGTTTAACATTTTAGATTTTTATATTAACTTTTAATTTTACATTTAACTAAGTTTCAATGAGTTTAATTATTATTTAGATAGTCAAGTATGAATAGACTACATAGATCTGCATTTGAAAAGAAAATATTCTTCCCTGATTTAACCTTAGGCAACAAATTTCGAAATCAAATTGGCGCCAATCCATCTGATACATTCATGTATTCAATGTAGCATGATACGACAGCACAAAATACTATATTGTCAAGAATGTACATCTGAACAATAAGTAGAAATAGAGAAGACATTGACTCTCCACCAACAGGAATGTGACATCTGTTGGCAAGTAGAACAATAAACAAAAAACTCCATAGGAATGGACTGCGGTCTTCTGCCAACTTACAAACCCATCCATAGGCAAACAGAGGGTGTGTGGCATATATCTATAATCCTGCCCGTAGCGGACCTTATACTACATCTACTAATTACACAAATATATCCAATCCATTGAACCAATTCAACTACGAAATGAATAACCTAAGATTACCCTCCCTTAATACAACTTTACAAAACTATATAGCCATTCACGCCCGACTTAATTTTAACATTTAAATACGTTCGCACAGATTTGTTTAAAAATGTTGGGTATAGATCGATTACAGAGATTCCACGGTCAAAAACATTTCAAAATAAACATAAACGATCAAAATACAAAATTATTGATACCGACAATTGCAGAGGGAAACTTATAAGTAACCCAATAGTATTCACCATAAGATACTTGCGTTGTCACCAATAACTTAAAAGACATCCGAATAAATACATTTTAGATACTCACCGTAAGGTATCATTATTTATCGAATGTCTATATATTTTGATCAAATATGAAAACCAAAATATAATTAATTGCCAACGAATCCATGCAAGCATCTATAAACAACTTAAATTTCATTCATTTAAATAATCTTTACAATAAGAAAAAAAAATGGAAATGATGTTTATCAATCGGAAAACATATAAAATTAAACATTATTAATTTGATTTAAAAACTTACAAAAGTCAGATAAGAGTCCGTTTTAACATTTCTGTTGGCTTGTTTATCAATTTGTAAAACTTGACGAAAGTTCTTAATTGATTTTAACAATTGTTCATTTCATATAGCTTATGGTAGAAGAGTCCAGGCCTCTGCTTTCAATTCCCACGACGCCTCCGTTGGAAGGTAATGTTCTGGAGATGGCAATAGCTGGTTCAAGGTATCACAGTCTTTTCATTTTTTTTTTTTATAGAGAGTGTGGTATGTGCGTCATACCACATCTCTCAAACACACAACGCTGGAACCGTCCGAAAAAACTGTATTTCCCTTTTTATATTATCCACATGGATTCAATCAACAAAACGTCACTAATCCATCACTTTCGTTAGGGTCTGAGCCAAGGCCTAGTGCTTCCATTGGTCAAGCTAATTTCTCTTTCTTCTCTTATCTAACTTTTCATCTGACTTTTTAATTAAACAGCTTTTAGATAATTAATCAACAATCATTTCCATTTACAGATTACAGGAATTAATTAATACCTGTTTTTATTTTAACTTACGTTATTTTTTTATTAAAATATTTTTATATTTCAATCTTGTATTTTTTTATTTAAAAAA
Source organism: Epiperipatus broadwayi (assembly GCA_028023455.1). Lineage (NCBI taxonomy): Eukaryota > Metazoa > Onychophora > Udeonychophora > Euonychophora > Peripatidae > Epiperipatus > Epiperipatus broadwayi. Next base: position 200,698 of record JAQFVV010012890.1, on the reverse strand, counting down.
ATACGTTCAAATACTTTTTTTTTTTGTTTATGAAAAAAATATTTTTAAAGTTTAGCATCTGTGCGAATATATACGTTTAACAAACATTTTAATTTTAGTGTTTAGTTTTTTTTTCTTTTTAATACACTTATTTTTATATGCGAACTTAAAAGTTTTTATTTCAATTTAATGTAACGACATATTTATATATCGTTACACTATGATATATCATTGTGATAACAAACATTTTTAAGCTTGATTAGAAATGAAAAAAATATTCAAGTTAATATGTAAGATAGTCATTTAATCCAAAATAAAAGAGCAGAATAAGCAAATGAATTATTATTGCCCTATCCCTTGAAGTATTTACACACACACACACACACACACATATATATATATATATATATAAGTCGCTGCAGAAAGGGGTTTGCTATTAACAGAAAGGAAACCCTTTATTTCCTCTTGGAGGCTTTATAGAAACGAGCAGGGCAAATTCATAATGTCCATTCCATATGTTCTTGTCATTGAAGCTGTTATTACTATGTGATTATTATTCATATAGTATATGAACATGGATGGGCTACTCACCAACACACATTGGCCAATGTGGTGAGTTTATTGGCTTTTTATCTCTGAGTTTAAGATCAAGAAACACCATGGTATTTCTTCTCAGTTGCCTGATAACACAGAATGAACGTATGTGTGAATGATAAATATTTTCCAATAATTATACAATTATGACAGACAAAAAATAAATCGTGGCGCTTATTCCCAGGAGGCTGTAAAGTCACCAACCAAGGCAATGGTTGGTAGTCAAAGGCGGAGGGTGCTAAGAATCTCCTGATTGTGGACCCAGGCTGCCATTTGATGACAACTTTTTATTTAGGTACTTACAACTGCAGATTACTTTCGAGTAAAGGAAAATTGCAAGAATTAGAAGAACTGTCTTATATTAAATGGGATATTATTACACTTTGTGAAGTTAAAAGAAAAAGTGAAGAGACAATTGATTTAAAAAGTGGACATGTACTCGATTATAAAGGCACAAATATTGCAAATACAAGTGGAGTAGGATTCATAAGAAATAAAAAGTGGAAGAACAACATTATTGAGATTGATGGGGTATCAGACAGAGTGGCAAGATTAGTTATACAACTTAATAGCAGATACCAAATGCAGATAATTTATGTTTATGCTCCAACAAGTTATCATAGCGATGAAGTAGTAGAAGATTTTTATATGGATGTACAAAAGGCATTTGATCAGAGTAAAGATCATTTTAAAATTGTTATGGGAGACTTTAATGCTAGAATTGGTAAACAAATGAAGGATGAAAATGCTGTAGGTAATTTTGGTTATAGTAATAGAAATGAGAGAGAACATAGACTTGTGGAGTTTGCAGAAGAAAAAAAACTTTATATTATGAATTCTTTTTTGGAGAAAAATGTTAAAAGGAAATGGACATGGAAGCATCCAAATGAAGGTACAGCAGAATTGGATTATATTTTGACTAACAGGAAATACATATTTCAAGATTGTAATGTTCTTAATAAATTTAACACAGGAAGTGATCATCCATTAGTAAGATGTAAGATACATGTTAATACAAAACTAGAGAGACAAAAATTATTACGAAAAACAATATTTACAGATGATATTCCTAATCTTTAGAAACATTCTAATGAATTTAAATTAGAACTTACAAATCAGTTTCAAGAATTAGTAGATTTTGAACATGATTCAGATTTAAATAAAATTAATATAAAAATAACTGATACACTTTTAAAAACTGCAACAAAGATAGCTAGTAGAAAAAAGCAGCAATTGACCAATAAAATTTCTACTGAGACTAGACAATTTATGAAGTAAAGAAGGAATATAAAGATATATAAAAATAATGCATTAAAAAAATTGAATATCTTGAATTTTGTAAAATGGTGCAGAAAAGAGTTGAAAATGATATAAGAAAATATAACTGTGAACTAGCGAGGAAAGCTGTAGAAGAGAATAAAACTCTCAAGAATGTAAAACAACATTTTGGTATTGGTAAGAAATGTATACCTGCAATAAGAAACAAAGATGGAATTATTATTAAAATGACAGAGGACATTATGAAATGGGTGGAAGATTTTTATCAAGAATTATATAGCAATAAAGAACAAGTACCTCCTATATCTATTACATCTTCTGAATTGCCCAGAATTTAAATGAAGAAGTGAGACATGCAATTAAATGCATGAAGAAAGGAAAGGCTCCAGGTAGTGATGGAATTATAATTGATATATTAAAAGAAGCAGGTGAAGAAATAGAATTTTTTTATCAAAGTTATATATGAAATGTCAAAATGATAAAGATATACCAGATGATTGGAAGAATGCAGTATTAATATTAATATTTTAAAAAGGTGATAAAGAGTATATTAGAAATTAGAGATCTATCAGCCTTTTATCAGTTTTATACAAAATTTTTACCAAGATAATTACAACTCGTCTACAGAGAACATTGGATTTCCACCAATCAAAAGAACAAGCTGGATTTAAAAGTGGTTTTAGTACAGTAGATCATATACAGGTATTGAGAGAAGTTATACAAAGGACAACTAAATATGAGTTGCCATTATGTTTTGGATTTGTAGATTATGAAAAGGCATTTGATTCTATAAACATTTCTTCAGTGATTGAAGCATTGGATCATCAAGGTACAGATCCAGGATATTGTCATATTTTAAGGAATATTTATAAAAATGCAACAGCAACAATTGGATTACATAACGATACTGGGAAAGTCAACATTGAAATGGGTGTAAGATAAGGTGACTACATATCTCCAAAACTTTTTACAGCAGTGCTATAAGAAGTATTTTGTGGATTAAAATGGGAAGCTAAAGGAGTGAAAGTAAATGGAGATTATTTAAGTCATTTAGATTTTGCAGATGATGTAGTTGTTTTTGAAGATAATGCTTCAGAGCTGCAGGAAATATTGCAGGAGTTATCAGATGAAAGTAGAAAAGTAAGACTAAAGATAAATGTTAAAAAGACTAAAGTAATGTTTAATGGATTTCTCAAAGTATGAAAATAAAGTTTGATTATGATGAGTTTGAAGAAGTTAACAGTTACAAATACCTTGGTCAGATTATTAATACAGATGGAAACATAATGACTGAAATTAATTATAGAATTAAGCTTGGTTGGAGTGCTTTTGGTAGAAATAACTTGATACTAAAAGGAAATATGCCTATGTGTTTGAAAGGGAAGGTTTTTAATAAATGTGTTTTACCTGTTCTATGAATCTGAGACTTGGACAGTTAATAGAAGAGCAATACAGAGACTTCAGACCACTCAAAGAAGTATGAAGAGCTGCATATTGGGAGTAACAAGAAGAGATCAAAAATGCATTATATGGGTAAGACAACAAAAAGGTGCTGCTGACCTCGTTGAACAAATTAAAAGACTGAAGTGGAGTTGGGCTGGACATATTTCTAGAAGAGATGATAATAAATGGACACTTGAAATCTTAAAAGTGGATTCCAAGAGATTATAAAAGACCTAGAATCAGACCACATATGAGATGGATGGATGAAATAAGAAAGTGTGCAGGGGTGATGTGGAGAAGAGAATCTAAAGATCGGAGAAGATGGATTGAACTTGGGAGAGACCTTCATCCTGCAGTGTATTGATAATGGTTGATAATGATGCTGATATATAAGTGTGTTTGCCTATATGTGTGTAGAAAAATAGGTAGACAAATAAGTATAAAGACAAATAAATAACAAGATACTTAGCAAAAAAAGATAAGCACATAGATAAATAGACAGAAAGATAGGTTGATAAAGAATAGATAAAAATAATGAGTTGGTTATGTTGGTAGGTAGGTAGATAATAAAAGACAACTACAGACAGATTGGTAGGCAGGCAGGCAGGCAGATAGATAGATAGATAGATAGATAGATAGATAGATAGATAGATAGATAGATAGATAGATAGATAGATAGATAGATAGATAGATAGATAGATAGATAGATAGATAGATAGATAGATAGATGGATGGATGGATGGATGGATGGATGGATGGATAGATAGATAGACAGACAGACAGACAGACAGACAGATAGATAGATAGATAGATAGATAGATAGATAGATAGATAGATAGATAGATAGATAAATAGATAGATAGATAGATAGATAGATAGATAGATAGATAGATAGATAGATAGATAGATAGATAGATAGATAGATAGATAGATAGATAGATAGATAGATAGATAGATAGATAGATAGATAGATAGATGGATAGACAGACAGAATAGACAAAGCTTAACATATGAATAAACAAAGCAGAATAATGTGTTTTTATAATTTTATTAATTATAAATTATGGAATATAAAATGCTATTCTATACAATAATATATTAGTAAATAGTTTTCATTTAAATACATCAGGTAAATATAAAACCAACAAGTACACGTGTTTTTTTTATTAATAACTATTTCTAGATCATTCACTTTCCATCTGTATGTGGAGTGTAAGAACAACGGATTTTACAGCGTGATTTATAGTTTGAAGAATCATCCTTTTTTTGTTCCATGCAGTTAGATAGGCATTTTTCATCCTGTAGAAATGCATTTGTAGATACAAGGTACAAAGCGCACACAAGTAATACAAAAACAATCTAAAATTGAAAATAAACATAATTTTGTTTTTAGAAAATTTGTTTTAAAAAAAGTGTCATCAAATTGTGAAATATTTTTTAAAACTAAAGGATATGCGCTAAAAGTAAAAAATAAACTGTAAAAAAATAAAAACATTTTAATAATGCAAAAATATATTTTTGGACGGATAGATAGATAGATAGATAGATAGATAGATAGATAGATAGATAGATGGATAGATGGATAGATGGATGGATGGATGGATGGATGGATGGATGGATGGACGGACGGACGGACGGACGGACGGACGGACGGACGGACGGACGGACAGACAGACAGATAGATAGATAGATAGATAGATAGACAGACAGACAGACAGACAGATAGGCTGATTGATTAAAGTAACTTTACAAATATTTTATAATCTCTATTTTAAAACACTGAATGTAAAATGTTCATTTCATTCAATCACCATTCTTTTATATAGATCGTGAAGTATTTGTATTCTATTTAACAGATTGTACATTTTTCAGACAGTTGGTAAATATTTTTACAATTTTTAAAATAAATATACTTTTAAACAGCTATTGATTCTTTAATATAGTGTTTAATGCAACATTATGATAACATTTCTAGAAACTGGGCTTAAATTAAATACTTGAAAAAGTAATTTCAGATTGTAATTTTTGCTAAGTAAACATATTTATCCATTTAATTAATATGAGGATCTGTATTTTTTCTTAAACCGTAGACAAAAAATTAAGTAACTATAAAATTATCTGTCCATCAAAAATAATTAAAATTATTTGTCCATTAACATATTATTAATCTTTTGAGTGGTGTTTGAATCCAAAAATTATTTCACAAATGATGAGAGTGAAACTTTTTGTTAAGACTTCATTTATTTATAAATGTTATTTGACTAGTTCAGGATTAGTATTTTATATAGCATATCTTTTGATTTTGGCTTACAATATTTTCTGTTAGTAATTATCAAAACTATATTGATTACTATTATTTGCTTTATTCAGATAAATACAAAAGTACTTTGATTAACAGAAAATATCATTGAAGCTTATACTCATTGTTTGAATAAAATCAAATTTCTTGTGTACAAATTATATTTTTTCACAAGCTTCCTAAGTTTATCAATGTATCTTTTTAATTCATGCAAAAGCTAATGAAAACCCCCAGTGAGCCATATATAAACTAAAAAACTCCCTAAATAAAAGAAAAAGTTTAGAGTTGGTTTATGTACTTTTTCGTTTATTGACAGAATTGTTTTAATTTACATATAGCTCTCTGAGGGTTTTCAGTAGCTTCTGCATGGATATTTGAATATGCAAGTTGGTAGGAGACCAGAAAAGTTGCAGGAATTAAACAAAGCAATTGAAAATGAAGAGCTTGAGGGATTCGCAGTAGTGGAAACACATCTAAGAGAAGAAGAAGAACCTGTTTTGGAAGATTTGGTATGGCAGGGTATAAACAGAAAAGAAAAAATGGGTGATGGTATAGGTGTTACATCAAAAAAAGATTTAAATACTGTTAAATGCCAAGAACATTTGTGGTTTGAAATAAGGTTGGGAAGACAAGAATGGATGATGGCCATAGTTTATATAGCTACTGGAGATAGTCAAACTATAATGGAGTGGAACAATAGCATATATGACTGCTTAGTTAAGGATATACAGAGTTTTAAAGAAAAGAGAAAGAGAATAATGGTTATAGAAGATATGAATGGGCATATTGAAGAAATTGATGATGTAGATAATAAGAATGGACAGCTTTTGAAGAAATTTCATCAGAGAGTAACTTTGAGTATTGGAAACTTATCAAATATTTATGAGAGACAAATACACATGGTCTAGAAATAATATACCCCACACAATAGATTATGTATTAGTAAAGAAAGAGGGAATGAATAAAGCACAGAAAATTAAGGTAATGAAGAGAGAGTATGTAATAGTGTTCATAATTTCTTTGTAACTGAAATGGTTAGTAATGTGATGGAAAATAGACATAAAAGTAGAAACAATAGTGAAAGATATGGATGGAGAGTGAGTGATAAGAATAAGTTAGAAGAGTATAAAATACAAGTTGAGGAAACCATGGAAGAGTTGGTTGGAAATGAGTATGAGGACTGATGCGATGAAATAGAAAAAGTGGCAAATAGGGTTTTAGGTGAGAATATTCAGAAGAATAAAAGTAATAGAAAAATGAGAGTTAGTAAAAGAGAGGGGAAAAGCATGCAGAGAATATAAGTATGCTATTAGGAACAAAGAATGTCAAAAAGATATTAATGCTAAATGGGAAAAGTACTTAGAAAAAAGAAATTAGCTAAAATAGATAATTATAGAGAGAGAATGAAACTAAATAGTAAATTATTGGATGATATTAATAAAAGTGGAAGAGATGGAAGTAAAAAATTTTGGAATTACATTAAAAAGAGAAATTTAGGGGAGAGAGAGATAGTATTACTGGATGAGGAAAGAACAGAGTGTAGCTCTAGAGAAGAATTAGAGAGAATATTGAATAGTTATGTAATGGATATAGAAAAGATGTTAGATGTGAAGGACAGAGGGATAGAAAATATGAAAGCATATAGTAATGGAAATATTAGGTTTACAGAAAATGAACTGAATGAGGCAGGGAAGAAATTGAGAAGTGGTAAAGCAAGAAGGTTAGATGGATGAGCAGCAGAGATGGTAATGAATTTAGGGCAGAGGGCAAAAGTAAAGTTACTATCATGTTTTAATAAGATGGCACAGAAGAGAGTTTTTCTGGGTAGTTGGAGTAATACGAGAGTAAGATTATTATTTAAAGGAAAAGGTAAGGATCATAGAAAGTTAAATAATTATAGACCGATAACTATAACATCAGTTTTATATAAAGTTTTTTCATATATGGTGGCTGGAAGAGTTTCAAAATGGATGGAAGAAAATAGTGTAGTGGGAGAAATGCCCAGCGGTTTTAGGTCAGATAGGCATATAAGAGATAGTTTATTTGTAGTTACACAACTTATGAATGTGAGTAGGAATTCAGGTAGACAATTATATATGAGTTTTATAGATATAGAGAAGGCATATGATAGAGTGAATAGAAATAGATTATGGATAAGTTTAGCAAATCTGGGAATGGATGAAGCTTTAGTGGGTGTTATTAAGAAATTATATGAAAATAATTACTATACATATCAATTAGGGAATATAGAATCAGTTAAAGTTAAAAATGGGGTGGGTCTGAGGCAAGGAGATGCTCTATGTCACCTATTTTGTTTTTGTTGTATTTGAGTGAAATGGAGAGAGCAATAGAAAGAATAGGAAGAGGGATAGAGATACCGTTAATAGGTGGCAAGAGAGTATATGCATTGTCAGTTTTTTGCGGATGATGTCTTTTTGTATGCAGAAAGAAGAGAAGATGTGGAAGTTATGCTGAGGACATGCACAAGGGTGGGTAAAGATATGGGGATTAAATTGAATGAATAAAAATCAAATATAATGATGGTGAATACTGGGAAAAGAGAAGACAAAGATTTCTTATTGTGGGATATAAAGTTAAGTGTGGTGATTAGATATAGTTATTTGGAAATCATCTTGAGTAATGAGATAAATTGTTAGGATGAATGGGAAAAAAATTGATAAATGAAGAAAAGGAAAGGATTGATAAAGAAATTAACAGTGTTTTCATATAATAAATATGATGTAGCTAGAATTGTATGGAATGGAGTGGCAGTAGCAGAGTTAACATATGGCAATAGTGCATTATGTGTTAGTAAAGGGGTATTATATTACTTAGAAAAAGTACAAAGGGAAGTAGGAAGATATACATTAGATGTAGAGGTGTGGACAGTAAAGGAGGCAATTCAAGAAGAAATAGGATGGTCAAGTTTTTATATGAAGGATGCAAAAAGCAAATTGAAAATGTTCAATAGATTGCAGTTTATGGATAATAAAACAATAGCCAAAATAGTATTTAATTGGGTTACAAGTAAAGGGCAGGCAACAAGATGGGTGAGAAAGGTAATGTGGTATGCAGAAGATTTGGATAAAGAATTTATGTCAGTATACATGTACAAAAGGTGGGATGATTGTTTTAGGAGGATTGTTGAGTGTTATAATGGTAAGGAGTGAGATAGAAGAATAGATGCATTAATAAGAATAGGGAGTTGGAGAGATGGAGAACTGGTATGGAGAGTAAAACAAGTTTAAATATATATAGAGGTAAACGGAACATTGGGTGTGATTTAATTTATGATAATTGTAAGAAAAGTAGTTTATTGTTTAAGGCTCAAACGGGATCTTTAGCAGCAAGGGAATATACATGTGAATGGAAAAATATGGGTGATTTAGTTTGCAATTTGTGTAAGGAAGGCATAGAAAATATTAGGCATCTGTTACTTCAATGTAAATACTTGGAAGCAGAAAGGGCATAAATAATGAAGATATGGAAAATTAAATATGAACAAAGTGATTATACAGAAATTGAGTTACTGGTTTTTATGCTGGGTCTGGGAAAAGATAAGGGGGATTTAGATATGAAGGTCATGGAGTTGACAAAGATTATATTGTGGAATTGGGATAGAGCAGATTATGGGAACACTTAGGATGTACAATGGTAAGGGAAGGTAAAGTGGCTAACAGGTTTCTCTGGGCATAGCTGCTGAGAGATTCCTGACTCTGTTTAAGGAGAAGTCACAGTGCATCACATCACATTACATGTATATTTGAGCAGTCACAATTTATATTTACAATTTATCTTTTTTATAATTTCATAGCTTGAAGCATTATTAAAAATAAAAAAATATGTTTTGTAGATAACTAATTGAATTTAAGTTTTTTTTTTCATTAAAAATAATTAATCAGTGACTTTTCAACTTTGAGGGAGGGCAAAATCATGTCTATTTTTCTATTTTAAAAAGCAAGTTTATTTTCAGAAGCAGTTTTTTTTTCTACTTTCATATTGCAAAACAAAATGTAGTACATCAGTTTAGATTATAAAATACAAACTAGGATATCAATAAAGGATGCATGTTGAATATTATAATATAATTAAAGAAGTTCAACACACATATGTATTGTAACAGGATGGGGGTATGGAGGTGAAGGTGGGGTGATGGTTGTTTTCAATTAAAAATATTGCAATTAAAATTAATTTAAGTAATGAGATATAAAGTAATGAACAATATCCAAAAAATATATAAACAACTTTATATATCAAGAGAGCATGAGATCAATAGAGATCTCTATGAGATCAGCCAGCTATCCCTCAGAGCAACTATAAATATAATTATAAATCCATCAGCATTATAAAGTATAAGTAATTAATAAACCATTCATCATCATGAATGATCAACACTAAAATAAAAAATCAACAGACAACCTGGTGACTGGATTAAATGGGTTTTCTGTAGATTAGGCTAACTATTGACCTTTTTCAGCTTGGGACAATTATTGAAACCATTAATTTGGATGCATCAACTTAAGTGCTAATCCATCAAAATACATAACCATCAAAAATCTAAACAATAATACTGGGACAATATAACATGCTGTTCTGGCCATATAGTGTCATTAATGCACTGGCCAACTATAAACTTCATTTCTAATAGACAAACTAAATAAAATGTAGTGCAGGGGTTTGAAGAATATAATCCTTGTGCCAAGCCAGAACAATATCATACTGCTTGCCCCCCTAAAGCTCTAAATACATCCCCATTTATATATCAGCCATTATACATGAATCTAGCTCAGAAGAACACAAAGTTTTAGTACTGTTATGGTGACCAAGAGATGATGCAATACAATTTTTACAATTGAATAAGTTTATTAACAACAATAAAAAATGATATTAAGGTCTAGAATAAGGCTATGCAGATCAATTAAGCCTTCTGATTTTGATTAACATACAATAATAACAAATCATAGTGTGATTTACATATATGTGATTAATACAAAATTCAAGTTATTACATGGTGGTTTACATATATATGCATATATATATGCATATATATATATATATATATATATATATATATATATATATGCACACAGATGTGCAATTTCTAATATACAATTAATAAATTTCAATTGATATTCAATAATGACAAAAAATGATTAAATTTTACATATATGTCCTATTTGACAAGCATATGCACACATAAATATGTAGTAAAATTGACATATTACAATTGTCAGATAAAATAATAAATCCATGATTAAACTTTTCAGTTGTATAAAAAATACTATAAAAGATTAAAATTGTACACATACATGTGTGTGCATGTATTCACACACTGGCATTTGCATCATGTTTTAATTTGTTACAATAATAATATTATATTTTCATAATTGATTCAATATTGAATGTATATAAAGTTCATTTGTTATTTTAATAAGAGGCTTTATTCTTTGATGATTACAGTTTTCTTGTTTTCTTTAAAAAAAAAAGTAAAGTCAGTTTTCAATCAGTAACTGTTTTGATTGATTAATTATAAACTTATTTTAAAATGTCTCTTATTCTTTTATAGTCTAAAAGATTTTCTGGATATTCTTCTTTTTTCTTTTAAAATATAAATTTTAAAATAATTATATTTATATATGTTGCATGATCATAGGTTGACTTTTAATTATAAGGTTTATTTTTAATTTTAAAAATATAGATTGAAATCTTTTTTTCTCCTTTAATAAATGATTTTAAACTAATATCATTGTGTGTGTATATATATATTGTGATCTTTGGTTTATAGATGAAATAAGCCAATTGTAAGAAATGAAACTAATTGTGGCAAAAAAAATTTTTTTGAAATATGAGAAAAGTTAAAAAAAAGTTTTATTGGAGAAATCAATACCTAGATAGCTAAAAAAAAGTATTATATATAGAGACAGTTTGTGTTTGTAAAGAATGTAACTAGCATTATTTAATGCAGGGGGGGTGTTTGATTTTTATTGCATGCTGCTATAATAATCTACCAATATAATAATTGAGAAATAAATATTTATATGACCCAAATAAAGTCTTATGAATTTTGATTGCTAAGAAGTTGATGAGAATTAAAATTGGATATTTATGATTATGATTGTCAGAAGTTATAACTAATTTTATGCTTGTAATTATTAGAAAATTATAATAGATATTTTGTGTTCATGTGGTCTGAATAAGCAATTTTCGATTGAATGGTCTGCACATATGTGTGTGTAATGCAGATATATGGGTTTGATTTTTTTTCTTTCCTTTATAGAAATTGATATAATTTTCTATATTATTTCTTGATAAGTGTGAAAAGGGAAAAATAAATGAATCTGTTTTGATTTATTATTTCTAACTCAAAAATATAAGTCTAAATAAGAAATTATTTAGGTCAAAGGAAATGTAACATTTGCTTTACCAAAAAGTGTTAGAGAAGGATTGACAGATGTTTTTCATATTTTTTCCCCTCTCTTCTGCTTCCAAGGTGGATATAAAAGGGGGAGAGAGAGTGAATCAGGGTGGAACTTTGCTAATTGAGAAGAAGGGATGATTAAAAATTTATATATCTCTGAAGGTTTCCTCCGAATTTTGTTACATTTTCTTTCTCAGAGTTAATCATGTATTTAAATATTACAGTATACCAAAATATGAATTTCTAATTCATATCTAAGTGGTGCACATTTGTTCTTCCTGAAATTAATCATGAAGGAATCAATTTTTAGTAAGATATTTTATGTTAAATACCACAATCCGTCTATTTGGCCTATTGAGAATTCATATAAGGAGAGAACTATCAAACTTTTGTATGATAGGAAAAGATCAATTCATATTTCAATAATTATTTGGCCAGTTAAAATTCATTTGAAGAGACTGCATGAAACTTCTGTATAATGTCTAAAAAGTTAATTTGTGTTTAATAACCAGAATCTGCTTGTCTATCATTTGAGCCTTCAAAATGAAAAAAGAAGGAAAAGAAACAAATGAATTCAAATCCAAAGAAACTCATCAAAGGAAAGGTAATCAACAGAACTCTTTTAAAATTTATTAATTATCCTGTAGCTACATTCGATTTAAAATAACTGTCTTCGTTTTTATAAATTATTTGATTCAAACAACTGCCTGTGTGTGTTTTTTTTATCTACCTTGATTTAAAATAACTATGTTTGATCTATTTTGATTAAAATAACTGTCTACGCATTTTTTATATACATTTGAGCAAAAATAACTATCTATGTGTGCATCTATATAAGCTATCTCCAAATAAAATGAACTGAATACAATCAAAGGAAGAGACATTGGAAAGAGACTATCGTAATGTTTGATATTTATTCTTTGTTTTATTTCATTTATATAATATGTCTTTTTTTTTATTCCATTTTGTTTATATAATATGTCTCATGTTCTATAGAAATTTTTTTTTAACCACTAGATTATCTTAATTTAATAACTTTATTTTATTCATGTTCTTTAAAATGTGTAAAGGAAGGAGAGAAAAATTACTTTGATCCCATTGAAGTTTAAATGCTTACGTAAATTTAAATTTAAAAAAAAGAAAAGAGGGAGGTGATATAAAATTTTTTTTTTTATTGTTCTTAACAAAATTTTAAATTTGTGCTTAACATTAAAAATGAGGAATGATATGGATGGTCGTATGAAAAACCATAATTATGCTTATGTGTTGTTGATCTGTTATTAATAGAAATATTGGGTGTATGTAGTTGGCTTGACTTTTTAAAATTGAAATAATTCATATATGTTTTGATTCAAGATCTGGTTAGTCTTTGTCATTTATCTGGATTGCAATCGATATAGGTGGGCATATATAAAGCAAAATGCTTGTTGTTCCTGAGGTATAATTATCTTACCACCTCATAGATGGGAAATGGCTGTCTCATGATTTGTTTACCATAGCAGTAGGAGATGATCGAGTTTCACTCCATTTATTTTGTTAATATAGGGAATTATTAATAGTTATTGTTCAAGTTATAGAAAATGTTTTGTAGGCCAATATAGAGAGTAAGTGTAAAGGCAGGAGCTCTTCACATGACTCTAGATCTTAAGAAAAGATCTCTTTCTGGCTCAAGCTAACAGTTCAAGTTAGGAGTTGTTGTCATTGTCTTTTTTTTTTTTAATTTCCCTTACTAAGACGATGCTATGTGCGCGTTATAAAATACTGCATGGTGTGGAATATGAAGAGTTGTTTTTTTCTTATGTGGGACAGAATAATAATAGTGGCCCTGACAGGATAAGGATTCAGTCAGATATATATGTGTTTGGGGGAATGACAGAGATTTTAATTAATAAACTAACCGATCTGTGTTGATTTTTGTGAATGATGATAAATTGATGGGTTGTCAAGCTGGACTGACATACTGACCTATCAAGATATATACAGTCAAAACATAAAGATATGACAGGCATGAACATAAAAGTGTGGGTTTTTGAATTTAAACCTATCTGCAAGATCAGTAAAAGATGTATTTTTCATGGCATATCATCCTTCTTCATAAGAATAGTAAAAATTATTGATTGTTGAAATGACTCAGAAATTTATGATTGTTTAACATTGCTAGTTAAAATAATCTAAACGAACAAATTATTTTGGAAGAGTCCAATGGATAGTGTTTACAATAAAAAAAAAGGGGGGGGTAGAAATTCATAGGTTTTCTTCTCTTTCAAGATATAGGATTTCTTAAAGTTAAAAAAAAATACAGAATTCTGATTCCGTGCATAAGCGTTTGTGTTTGTTTGTTATTGTTATTTATTTCTTTGATAAATCAATGGATAAAAACAATAAATAAGTCATCCAGAAAATTAGTTAAGTTTAACATATATTTGAACCATAGTCTTTAATAGATCTGAAATCATATATTTGAGTGTAACAACATTATATTTAAATGTGTTTTTATTTTATATTATCATTATTGTTAACGTAATAAAATTTATGAGTATTATAAAATTACATTGTGTCTTGTGTTTTGATGTTTCAAATATCTCCAGAATCTATATCCTGCATCTATAGTTAAAGTAACATTAGTTCATATTTAAATTTAATTATTCATTTTTCTATTGATAATTTATTTCCACGATCGATTTGCAGTAGTCATTTTTATATTATTTCTATATTCGATTCACATAATTCATTTTATATTGATAATTTATTTCTACGATCGATTTGCAGTAGTCATTTTTATATTATTTCCATATTCGATTCACATAATTTATTTTATATTGATAATTTATTTTCACGCTCGATTTGCAGTAGTCATTATTATATTGTTTCCATATTTAATTCACATAATTCATTTTTGTATGAGTCACTTTTCTATAATTCATTTTTACATAATTTACTTTCATAATTAGTTTGCATAATCTAAGTTTATGATTTATTTCCGTAAATTTACTTTCATAAGTAAATTTTGATCGATTTATATGAGTAATGTCCATGTATTACTTCCATAGTTTACTTTGGCTATATATGATAGATTTAGAATTATTAATTAATATTTGGTCAATAGATTAGATGTAATAGAATAAAATGACAGGGAATAGTTAAGTTAAGTTTAATAAATTTAATCTTTTGGTTCGTTGTAATGTTGTGAATATTGGGAGCAGACATAAAATCCTTTTCCTGCTCTCAGTGTTTAGAGTGATTCCCACTAGTAAACTCACATTAAAATTTATGTTAACATATTTGGGGTCATATCCATTACAATGTAATCGCTTATAAGGGCACCTCTTGACAGATCTAGACCTTGAGAAAGAGCCGTTCGATTATTAATCTACGAGCTAGTTTGGAAATCAAGTAGCATATGATCATAAAATAATTACACTGTTATTAAAATAGGGGTCATAAATTGATAGTCGATTGACAGGTTAATTTGTGTGTTTAAAGAAATAGAATTAGGGATTTTCAGATTAGAGAACATAACACAGACATTCCGTGTTATATAATTGTAGCTAATAAAAGTGATAAATGTTGAGAACGAAAAATAAAGTAATGGAATTAAATGGGGAGGATTTATTTATGATAATTTTTTAGCTAGTATTAAATTAAATAATAATTTTATATTATGAACATAGATTATGAGTTCTCTGCATCAATTACTGATTTATTTCCAGTCAGATAGAAATGAAAAATGTATATATTTTCTGTAGTTACCAGTGGAGATCAGATATTTATAATAAAGTTGTGGAAGAAAGTTGTCTCATTACTATAAATTTTATAATAAATTTATCATGAAATATTTGCATGTCTACTGTTAGGTTTGAAATTAAGACCAGTAGATTGAATGGTTTTATCAATATTATTGTTATTATTATTTTTTTTGGGGAGACAGTTTAATTGCTTTCTTCAGTATCTTCTATAGTCCTAAATATGGCTAATGATGATGATCTCTGGTGGGCATTACAATTTATAGCTGCAATTTGGCGCCCGGGTATATTTGATCCTAAAATTAGTATAAAATTCAATTGACTAGCTACTTGAAAGAAATGAGAGTTTATTAAGGTTAAATAAGTGAAATAGTGCGCAGAGAAAGTTGAGGCCACAATATATATATATATATATAATTTATAAAATGTCATTTTACTAAAAAAATTCTTTAAAATTTCATTATTATATACAATGCTACTCACCACCAACTGTATATACATTTATCTGTGTTTCTCTACATTTAGATACATCAGCATACATATAATTATTTCTTCAGCAGCTGATGGTTTCTCTTGATGAAGGCCAATCCAAGTAATTGTCAGGATTGGGAAAGTATAATCAAGTATGTTGGAATTTCATGAGTTCCCTACTGTCAAGGATTTAATGAGCTTCATGCCAGAAAATTGACTTCTAGAACACATTTGTACAGACTACTTGATCCATTTTAAGTTGACCCAGTCTTCAAATGTAACAAAACTACAGTATGTAGAACTAGTAGACTGCTCATTTCTGGATCTACTGACTTGACTTCAGTGACATCTTAATAGGAGCTATTTTTATTTTTATAACTCTCCAAACAACAATTTTGCTAAACAACTGCTTCATAAAAATATTAATACATTAACTGTCTTCAAAAAAATACCATCCAAACTTTTGCAGCTGTCCCATTTGGCCACTGCTTCTCAAAATATTAAAATCAGAGTTTGCAGCTAACTCTTAGCAACTGCTTCTAAAAAAAATTACTATCCAGAGTTGTATCTGGCCAGCCTTCTGCTTCTAAAAAATTTAAACTGGACTCTCTGGTAAGCTCTTACACAAAACTACAAGCCAATCTGAATTGATATTTTTATGAGCCCTCTTATAGAATCATCTGAGATGATAAAAACACCTTAATTGAAAATAGAGCTTTTTTGTCTAATCCTTATTTCTTAAGGTAATAAAAGTACAGTAACTGTTGTCAATCTGTCCTGATTAAAAACAATTTTAATCCCTCCAAAAGCATTTTAATTAAAAAACTACATTTGGAAATCTTATCAAAGATTTTTAAAAATAGATAATAGAAATGCATACAAACATTAATTAAAAAAATAAACATTTTATACAGTTTTAATTAAAAGATTTCAAAAATAAACCCTGCTTCTTTTTTAAATTTTAAAATTAGACTATTATTTATGTAGACTTTTTTTAAAAAAATATTTATTTCATAATAAAATTCTGTTTTATATTCATAATTATTTGACCCTTTATTTACAATTTTTATTCCTAGTGAAATGTAAAAAATACCTACAAAAATTTATGTCTGTGTTTATTTCTATCTTTCCTTTTCTTTATATATATATATATGTGTGTGTGTGTGTATGCACAACTATGTTGCTGTGTGCCATGTAACCCAGATGGTTGCAGTCTATATACTGTAACTGTAAAGGGTGAAAGGAAAAAGAAAAAAAGTAAACAATCTTGGTTTTAAATAAATATATGATTGATAGATTTAAGGCCAATTAGTAGGAATATAAAAAAAAGGAATAAAAAGAAAATTTTCTACAAATTGCTTATATAGCAAAGGTTTATTCTAAAATTTAAATTAGAATATTTCACATATAAAGATGATCAGAGGAAATATAATAAAATGGTTATACTAGTAAACATATAATCATCATTTTCAACTATTGTCAACCATTGAAGGATGAAGATATCACATAAACAAATTTCCTTATTTCATTCTTCTACCTCACATATGATCTCTTTCTATGATTTTTAAATCTTTTGGGATCCAATTTATGACTTCAATTATCTATATATTATCATCTCTCTAGTACAATTTCTAGTCCATCTCACTTCAATCTGTTAATTTTTTTCAATGATGTTAATAACAAATGTTTCTTCTCTCACTCAAGTATTTCACTTTTGATACTTTTTTATTGTTCCCAATAATCATGCATCTCTTATTACTTCATTGATTAATGTGAAGAATCTATATTATTTTTATGTTAAATGTCATATCTCATATTGATAAGTAAGAACTAGTAAAATCTAGTTATTAAAACTTTATTTTTCAAACACATAGACAGATTTGTTTACGTTATATCTACCAAAAATACTCCATTCAAGTTTAATTCTATGATTAATTTTATCTATTATGTTTTCATCTGTATTAATAATCTCACTAGAATATTTATAGATATTAACTTCTATTCACAATTATCTTTTTTTTTCTTCTGAAAAAAATACATTCAATGTCTTTTATTTTTAATCTAATTTTTTTTTTGCTTTCATCCTAAATGTTGAAACATTTTTGAAGTTCTGAAGCACTATTTGAAAAACAACAACATGTTCTGTGAAACCTAAATAAAATAAATAATATTGATATATTTTTATTTTCTTAGCATTCATCACATTTTAATTACCAAAATGATTATTGTAAAATTGCTGTAAAATGTTTTGAAGATATGGAATCATCATTACACTTTTAGCAATATTAATCTTCTTAGATTCGCCACACAATATAATGACTGTTGGTGCATTTGATAAATATTCTTCAAAATATAACAGTACCTTGGTCCACAGTTTTATATTTGAAACTTTAATCACCATGGAAATGCTTATAAAATAAAATATCTTACAATCCAAAACAAAATGGGACCCCATATTTATTTAGTGGAATGAATGGGTGACAGTCTTATTATCATTATCTATGCAAGTAATATACATTAGTATGTAAAACTAATACTCACCACATGAAAACCAGACTTTATATTGATAAATTCCTCATTAAAAACAGGAAACTATTAAATTAATTAAGAAAACTATTACCATAAATGCTGATAGTATTATGGAGGATGGCTATACCAGGATTACAGATGTAAGGATTCAGGCTTCCTATTTAGTGTTGTCAATTATGGAAGACCTCAAGCACTGTGTATATTCTCTATAAAGTCATCTTATCTTCACTTACAAATCACAATAAAATTGCTTCAATTTAACACTGAGGATATACCTAAGTCAAAAATAAATATTATCTAAAACTTCAGGGAACTCATCATTCTTTTAATAGTAGATATATTTTTAAAATTCCTGGATTTACATTCATTATTGATAAAATGCATTAAAATATTGTATAGATACATTTGTATAAAACTGTCTTGTCAACAAACAATTTCCATTGAAGTTGATATTGCAATCACAATTTGTACAGATAATTTTATATTTATATTATTTATAAATCCCCTCAATACAAACTACAGTTTTCTTTCAGATCTCTGTACAGTTTTATATTTTCTGGAGATTTCAATTCTCAAAGATATCTTTGGTGATAAATAAAGGAGTGAATTTAAACATACACATTCCATTTAGTCAGGTGAGAAACAGAAACAACTGCTGATTTACATTTTGTTTCAACAAAAATTGCTTAAGATTACACATTGACTTGGATCATTTCCTCCAATATCAATATAAATAAAGTCAAATCACTCTGGAATTCCATATGCTTATAGATCAAAAATATCATCTTATGAGTTGAAATTTGCGGGGTTAATTGATACATTGGAGATCTTGAAAAGAATATTAATATAACCTCTCCAATTTTCTCTTGTTATAATAGATTTAGCAAACTCATAATAATGGCACTATAGGAATCTATCTCTTCAAAAGTATATTAAAAGCAATTTATTTCTGGTTGGACCTAAACTAAAAATGATCTTTACAGACAATGTTTGCCTATCAATAATCCAGGAATTTCTGATGAATTTATAACATTACTGAATGGTGTCAGAAAAGCAAAATGCAGAGAGACCATGAAAAAGAAAATCTTTATAGGTTCACACATTAAGACCTGATCACTTTTGGATAGAAGTTTGGTGAATGTAGAACTACTTTTAAAATAATTATTTCTGTTACTGTTAATGGCATTGCCCTTTATTGTTTTAACATAAAAAAGATCCTAGAAGTCAATAGCATACTTCCAGAATTTTTCTAAAAATTAGCACCTAAATCCAAATCATAATTTGAAAATTATTCAATAACATTTTTCATACAAAAGTTATTCCAAACCTTTGCAATACAAGTATAACTATAGCCTTAAAACCAAATTAACTGAACAGTGTTCAAAAAAATATTACCCAATATCATTATTATGTGTTTCCTATAAACATTTTGAGATAATCAAACTAATAACCATTTTGTCAATAAGTGATTGACAATCATCTACTTATAATGCAGGCTGGATTCAGGCTAGGGGGCTCCTATGAATAAGTTTTGTTTTCAAACTAAATTAAAAACTGGCGCAACTTTTATTTATTTAATCTCAATTTATAATTATCTTTGAAAAAATATTCTTTAAACATTTCTAAAATTCTTAATTACAAGACAACCATTAATTTACTGGACAAAATTATCTCCAAAATAAAAATTCAAGTTTTCATAATATTAGTAGACTCAAATTTTTACAAACATTCTTCCACATATCTCATTTCTCTACCTTACTTTATTTAATACATTTATCAGTGAGCTTCATGAAATAAAATGTAGAGAATTTATTTATAATGATGATATTGCTTCTCAAAAAGATATTTTTCTGAAATAGAAGTATATATTTCAAAGACTAAGGTCTTACTCCTAGTTCAGTGAAAACAGTATGCACAATTTTTCATCTAAAGAAATGTTTACTAGACATACCCCATCTTATTTAGGAATAACCTTGGATCATAAACCTAACTTATTTTTCCCATAGCTAAGGTTTTATCAAATTAATTTCTAGAAATAAACTCCTTTAAAAGCTAACTGGCAGTGTTTGGGTTGCGATTCAAATACTTTATGTTCAGATCCCTAGCATTACCATATTCTGCTGGTAAATATTGTGTTCTGTTAAAAAATATCACATTAAACTTCTCGTTACTCAATTAAATATTAGCATGAAAAGTATTACTGATATACTTAAGTCCACTTCTTTTTTGTGGCTTTCTGTTCTTTCACATCCACCAGATATCATAAGAAAGTCAAGATATAGTTTCACCAATTAAGTCTAATCTCAAATCAAGATCCCCTAACCAAGAGTCTACTATTAAAAAATCACAGTATGAAAATATGGAATTTTTTATTATGCTTCAAACAAGTTTTATTTTTCTACATTCAACAATAAAGTCAGCTTAGTTTTATCATTTTAAGCACAATTTTAATCTCATGAAGAGATTTAAGATAATCCATGATTGTTGTGCTTATCAGCCTTATAAAAGACATCTATTAGCCACTGATATATATATATTAATGTGGGAAAACACAAACTATAATAGATGTGCCTATATAATAAGACATCTATTAGCCACTGATATATATATATTAATGTGGGAAAACACAAACTATGAACCACATGATTAATACGTGTTAAATCTATGTCTATAGTAGTAAAGCTGGTCTTAATAAAGTGATTCGTGAATTTATTTTCTGGCTGATATCTCTACAGGTTTCTTTATGATATTTTGTTAATAGTTAAGCTATCAATAAAATATATAAACGTTAAATAAATAAGTAAGTCGTTAATCTTTACTATTACTTCTCTCAGCATTTTTATTGATTTACTGTGATAAAATCACATTTAAATCCAACTTATTTTTATATATTAGTTTCAGTCCAAATATATGTTGTAATTATCTTGATAAAAATTACCTATAAAAGTGATAAAAATGTGTAGGTCTGCAATTTGTAATGTCGTCTTCATCATCTTTCTTAAATATCAATATTAAAATTGCATTCTTTCAATCATTTGCGACATTTTATTATTCAGATATTGTGAGTATAGTTTTGCCAACAATATATCATTATTTACTGGATTTTTTTCCTTGTTCATAGATTTAATTCCATGTCTCACCTCTTTATTTAAAATGCTTGGAAATTCAGAAAATTAATTAACTGTAGGGAATTGCTCTTTTGTTCATTATTACTATATAATTTTTTATAGAACTCGTCTACACATTTCATCTCCCTCTTTTTATTATTATTTTCAATTTTTTTTATTGCTAAATATTTTTGACACTTACTATTTTCTATAGCTTTTTTTGTCTATTAAGATTTATTCTTTCTTATATCATTATTAACTTTTTTCTATCATTTTACAGAACCTCCAGATATATTCAATTGTTCTTAATGGATTATTTATAAATATTTTTAATTTTTTTTATATTGTCTTATCTCAGTTGATTGCTGCTTTTTTATACTAATTGTTATTGTTGCAGATATTATAGTAATATCAATTATTTTTCCTCTTGATCACAAATAAGCTTCGACTATCTTCAAAATTTGTCAATATATTAAAAGAATTAGCAGCTTCTTAAATTCATTAGATGTTGTAAATAGTTAGGAAAATCAATTTAATAGTTTTATTTTGTCTAGTTTTGCATTAACATTTGTATCTTATATCTCTGTGATTGATTATCCCTTCCTTTGTTAAATTTATTAAGAACATTGCACTCTTGAAATGCATGCATTACAATTATAATCTAATTCTGCTATACTATTATTTCAATGTTTTTATATCCATTTCCATTTAATATTTTTCTCAAACAAAAAATTCACAATAAACATTTTCACCTTAAATTTTATAAATCAAGTCTGCATTCTCTGTTATTTCTGTGGCATAATCTAATTTATTTGCATACTTTCATCTTTTAATCATTTCCCATTTTAGTATTAATTGCATAAAAAATTTCAAATGTTCTTTAGTCTGATCAACATCATTTTGTACTTCCATAAAAAAAATTCTATTTTTTTATCAGAGTGAGAACTTTTGGGGATCTTAAACTTGAATTTTCTGCATTTGACATCTTTCATTATATTAAATAACTAATCTTGCCACTGTTTAATATACTATCAATATCCACAAGATTGTTTTTTCACTTTTATTAATAATAACTCCTGCTCCACTTGTATTTCTAATATTTGTGCCATATGTCCACTTTTTAAATCAATTATATTTTTATTTTTTTTATATATAACTTTATATATATATATATATATTTTTTTTTTTTTTTTTTTTTAACTTTACAAAGTTCAACATTATCTCATTTAATATTACACAATAATTCAAATAATCTTTCTTCACTCAAAAAATATCTGCAATTGTAGTTAGCTAAATAAAAGGCTATCATGAAATGGCATTCTAAATTTGAAATGAGATTTTTAGCTTCTTCTTCCTTTGGTCATAACTGCTGCCTTGGTTTTGTCTGTCATGATTATCAATATCTAATAAAAAATACACACACATTTATCCTGTCTTCAAAAAAACACAATTGATATTTCAATATCAAGTGACTGAGAAGAAGATTCATGATGTTTTTATAAATCTTAAATCCAAATCCAATAAGTTCACTAAACTGGCTAATGCATGTTAATAAGCAGCTCATCTGTATTGCTTATAACATGAATAACCATATAATAATAACATCTATGACTACATGGAATAGTTGTTAAAAATTTATCTGCTCAATTTCTTTAAGACCTCAAATATAAATCAAAGGTACCTTTCTGTTTATAGCAAATTATTTTCTGTAGCCATTGTTTTCTCTGACTAATAAAATAATGTTATATGTGCACTTATATCTTAAATTGATGTAACATAATAATATTGTGTTTACATAAAGTATTGCTATATAAAAAATGATCAGACAAGAAATTAAAAAAATATCCTCATTGACTAAGTACCCTAGAAAATTAATTTCAAAGGATAAACACCAAAAGAATATGCAGAAGTGTGCAGATGTCAATGTGTCTAATCAGAGACAGTGTTGTTATTTATGAGTTATAAATTTGTTTAAATTATGAAAGGATTTTCAACTAAGTTGTAAAGATGGATAATTATATTTATATCTGTTCATCTATGTAATGTTAATAAATCCATATCTGTTAAGTTTCACCACCATGTTAAGTGTTTTCTTTTATTGAAACATTTGATTCTTATTTGGCATGTAGCAGTCAGGTTACTCCTTCGTGTAGTAGATTCACACAGTCCAACAATCAGAGAGAACTTGTGCACCAATAAACAAAAAGTCATATGCTGATTGTACCTAAATGGCCCAGTATGCCAGTCAGAGTATGTGATGAAAGCAGATGTCATTTGGGAATAATAATGAATGAAATAATAACAGCATTGCAAAACAACTTTATCAGTGAATTTGATGTAAAATATAGTGGAATGGCAATTTTATGTTGCACCTGTAAAAATATATATGTTAATCTATAATATAGTTGATAATAAGGTTAAAGTGGTACTATTGATGTGGTTAGTAGGAAAAGAAGTATGACAAAAAACTAACAGACTATGTGATCCACATGTCCCAGAATATTTATCTTACAAAGAATTAAAAAAATGTTAAACAGGTATTTTAAACTTACTATTTTTAAACAAGAAATGCATTTGTAGATTAGAAGTATATGCTAGTCAGTATGTGAGAAAATATAAGATTATGATATGGAATTGAATATGCTTACCAAAGAGTGTAATTTCATTATCACATTTGAAAATATGTTTCTTGACCAACTATTGTGGGGAATGATCAACACAATTGTTGAATGAACTGAACTATTTTATACACTTGCTATTAAAAATGTGTATCTAATGAATCTGTGTTGGAAAATATAACAAAGTTTTTGAACAGTATGAAAGCAATAAAATTGAAAATAAGTATGAATAAAATGCAAGCAGAAAAAATAAAGCAAGATTGTTACAGTAAACTAGGACATATAAAAAATAAGTGCAAATATAAAATGTTATGGTTGTCACATTGAGGGCCATTTGTTTTGAGTTTGTTTTGGAAAGCTGAAAAGGAATAAAGACAATTTAATACTGAACTGTAAATATAAAAAAGAGAATGATGTCAAAAAAATGATCAATAATGATAATAATCATATCAGACTGGATATTTATATTTATGAACAGAAAATCACAATGCAGATTGACAGTGAGGCAGGCATGTCTCTTTTGTTGAAAGAAGATTGGTTAAATATTATAAAAAAAAGTAAGAGAAATTTATCAGTAGTTAGAACTGAATTAACACTGACCAACATAAATGGAAACTATAAAAAATACTATTTATCCAAACCACTTCATACACTTTTTATCAAAACCCATTAATTGTACATATATACATATACCTACATTTTGCCTGTCTGTATATATGTACAAATAAAAGATTTTGCTAAAAAGTGTTTGAAGTAGTTTGGATAAATTGTAATTATATAAGATATTATAGCAAAATAAAAAAAAAGACTGATTTTGGTAATATTTATAAAGAAATACAAGGGATAGCAATGGTGCTAGTGAAAATGAATAAAAGAGTTTAAAATCTGCCTTTGTATATAGTTACAAGAGATCTAATTCTAGGCAGATATTGGTTTAGGTCGTTGAGTATTAGAATTAAAATAAGTAAATGAGTACAGTTGGAATCAGAATTTTATATAAAGTTAATTCAGCTGTTTGGATCCTTTGGAAAAATACACAGCCAATTGATATTGAATTAATGAAAAATGCTTAATCTGTTGTCTGTAAACCTAAAAACATCCCCTTTAACATTGAATGTCATGGCAAAAAAACATATAAAGATTTAGTAGGAGAGAAATAATAACACCTGTTAAAGGAGCATCATGGGCAACACCCATTTGTAATGATACTAAAATCTGAAAGGACTGTTCATTTATGAGACAATTATCATGTAACATATCCTTTACTTAATGTTGAAGAAGCTTTAACATTACTGCAAGTCTGTTTTTTATCAGATTCCAGTAATAGCAAGAATAGCAGAAGTTAAAGTGATGAAAACACATTTGCGACTGTTTAGATACAATAATTTAATGTATGAAATAACCATTGTCCTGAATGAGTTTTAATTGATGGGCTGTTCTGAGATGAAGTGAGCCATTCCCTAATTTAAATGATACTATAATATCTACAGAAATGGAGAGCAAATTATGTATATGTATAAATAAGATATGTGAAAGATTAGAAAAATTTGGAACATAACTGGTGCACCACTGAAAGTATGAGAAGAAAGAATTAGAGCTGAGAAGATAATATAAACTGCTCTCTTGAGAATAAATAACCATCATGGTGAATTTTCAGAGGTGCAGTGGAAGAATTATCCAGTGTGACTGTGAAAGTACAATGTAGGAAGAACGCTAGGTTATATAACTGACACAGGTAAAAAATAAAAGAAAATTGGAATAATTTAAAACTATGTGTGTGATTAAAGCTTCAGACAAATTTTTAGAGTGAGTGAGGAGTGCTCTGTCTGAATAAGTAAATAATATTTTATATGTGCTTGTATGTGCATATTTTAAATTGATAAAAATAATATTATGTTTGTACAAAATGTTTGTATATTAAAAAAGGTCAGACAAAACATTGAATAATCTCCCTATTTACTAAGAACTGCTGAAAATTAATCTTGAGAATATAAAACTCCAAAACATTATTCAAATGTATGGAGATTTTTCAGGTTATGCAAATATATGCTGAAGTGTGCAGAATCCTGAGTATAATACTGTGACTATTGACAAACAGTGCATATTATTTATTCAATCACATATTATCATGTAGAATACAAAATTATCTCATCCACTAAGTTTAACAGTTTGTTTTTTATTTGTATGATATTTTTTAATCAAACATAGTTATATATAGAGAGAAAGAGAGTTTGCAAAACAAGCTCTTAACAAGCTTTGTAGAATATCCCCAACCTCAAACTGGTTTCTACTACTGGTATCCTCAGTGAGGTGCTAGGATATTCAATCATTAGATTAAAAATACCAGGACAATCCCATCACTTTATCTAATGTACAACTATTTAGTAGAAAATTAAGTAGAAAATCTGAAATTTTCAGACATCCATATGTCTTCCAATCCAGCTATCTAACTCAAATAGCTATATGGGACTTAACTAAGTTCAGATACACCATATTTTAATAGCTTTAGCAATATAAAATCATCAAAGCCATCATAGCAAAAAATAAAATTACAAAAAAATCAAGTCAGAAGATGCCAGTAGCAGAAACCAGTCTGAGGATGGGGATATTCTACAAAGCATGCTAAGAGCTTGTTTTGCAAGCTCTATATATAACATTTATAAATACAAGATTATTAAGTTAGGTCATGTGATATCTGACTTGACTTTTTGGTAATTTTATTTTTTGCTATGATGGCTTTGGTGATTTTATATTGCTAAAGCTATTAATATATGGTGTATCTGAACTTTGTTCATTCCCATATGGCTATATTGATGTCTGAAAAATTCAGATTTTCTACTTAATAGTTATACATTAGATAAAGTGCTGGGCTTGTCCTGGAATTTTTAATCTAATGATTGAATATCCTAGCATCTCACTGAGGACACCAGTAGCAGAAACCGGTCTGAGGTTGGGGATATTCTACAAAGCTTGTTAAGAGCTTGTTTTGCAAGCTCTCTCTCTCTCTCTCTCTCTATCTATCTATATATATATATATATATATATATATATATATATATATATATATATAACTATGCTTGATTAAAAAATATCATACAAATAAATATAAGGTTTTCATTAAGATAAAAATATAAAGATTAAACAAAGTGTTAAACTTAACGGATAAGATAATTTTATATTCTACATGATAATATATGGTTGAATATTTACATTGACATTATATTACAAAAATTTATTGAATATTTACAATATTATGTGCGTGTTGCATATGCAAATCCAATGGACATAATCAATTTAGCCTCTAAATACAGCCACTCAATTTCATTCCTTAGTTTGCTACATTCTCCCAGATTCACTACCAATTAACTTCTCACTTCCCAAATGAATGAGAAACAATGGCATTGGTCTTACTAGACCCACTATCCTCAGCTACATAAGAGCAAGACATAAAACTGATGCAAATTATTCTGTTTTTAAAAAATAATCAAGATGTAGAACCAGGTTTAGAGATTAGGTTGAATGAAGATACAATGATAATTCTTGGGTTTATTAATTCTTGCATCATCATTTAGTTTAGTTATTTTAATATAAGTTCTAGATATTAATTTTATTTTTATCATATAGGAAAGGCAAAGTAAATTTAGTTATATTTATAATTATATATTTAAATATTGTATTTGGGGCTGCAAAATGGTAAATCTCTGAGCTGACAAAAATGATTTAGAGCTGATATAGACTATATGAATTCTGTGCATGATGTGCACAATAAAGATGAAGGTAAAATGGTTACAATCAATTTTTACAGTAGTTTGGACATAAATAAAACAAAACTACCTGTAAATAGATCTTTACTTCCACTGAATACATTCAATATTCATTAAAAATGCATTGAATATACATGCACACATTGGTATGAGAGATAACAAATGTGTCAGCCTGCTATGATTATCAGAAATATGCAAAGATCTAAATAATCTCAACTTGGTTATATGTAAAAATGCTTTTATGGAATGGAAATTTTTAATCTTTCCAGATAGTGAATTCATAAGTTCCTAAATGCAGGTCAACTTAAGTAAAAATGTATTGTGTAAAAGTGAAATTACTTTTAAATCAATAACTATTATAAATTTTTAATATAACCTCTAGAATAAATTTAATATTGGAAATAATTATAGTTAATGTTTATTCTGTGTGTGTCCTCATACTAAAATGTCAACATGCATCTCTATTATATGGATCTGATTACTCTATTTACCTATAGAGTTATATTGATATGGAGAAATTAAAAAAGTGTTTATTATATTCAGATTATGTTCCTGTTTGAAGGTTACAGATGACTTGCATGAATAAACAAATGTGATGGCAAAAGGTAACCATCAAGTCAAGCATTGGTGGCCAAGTGGTTAGCACATCAGCCTTACAAGCAGTTGTCCAGGTTCACTTCCCAGTGGATGCTTTGACACATGAAAAAAAAAGGTAACCATCAACTAGCAATATTTATTGCAGATAACATATTAATCATTACTACCTCTTAACAGAATGAGGGAACAAAATTAAAATTTTATCTACATGCGAATCATCATTTATTAAAAACAATAATGATAGTATCTGGATGTCATATAATATTAACAATAAGTTAATTAAAAAATTGATGTCAAAATTATGGCAGTATCAATTTAGCTGATGTAATCAATCTCATATAATGCAGAGGAAAAGTTTATGAAATTTTGTATATATTAAATCTTTGTCTTTTTAAAAAATATTATGTCAATAAATCAATTATTCCTTTATTTCTTTAATGCCTCTGTGAATTAATTTTGGGATTAGAGTTAATTGATACAACATTTGGTCAGAGGTCCTTGAACTTCCTCGTTAGTATGAAGAGGGGATAATGTTATAGATGGGTAGATTTAACCAAACAAAGCACCTGGTAATAAAGGTGAAGTAATTCATCTTGAAAAACAGATAACTGTTTTACACATTTTAAATCATTACCTGTTTACTTATATATTATTTGTATGATAATATATATAACCAAATGAATGAAAGGCATTAAGTCAATGTTGCTACAATAATAAAAAATTTCCATGTTAGCACATACACATATTTTCATGTATCTATCAATTCTTTATGACATAATATTATTAGTTTTATATTAATTTTACTGAATTAAAAAGATTAGTAATGATATGTGACACTAGATTCAGGTTATAACTCGATGGTATCTGACAGTCATCATCTTCATCATTAATGTTTCGTCATTTATTTTGGATTAATATCAACTATGTAAGTAGATATTATTTAACAACTCACTAATTCTAAACAGTTGATTTACAAATGGATAAACTACTAGCCCTACCAGAAAACCAATACAACTACACTTCTGGTTATGTTTGCCAGCTATAATGAATCATCACATCCCACAACATCCCTAAGATCATCATAGTATACATATATTGGAAATAGATATACATATCTGTTTCATGAAAATGTAATGCATGCTAAAAAGGAAAATACTTAATAACTTGATACATTTTGACAAAAAGTTAAAGCTACTCTAATAGTAAAGCTAAAAAATAAAATGCTGATATAATAATTAAAAACTTGTTTTGTTCTTGAGAGTATCTTATAACAAGGAATAAATTTAAATAATTGTCCAAAGACTCATCTCAATGAGTCTCTGGAAAAATAAAAGATAATTAAAAGATTTGCATCAGTTTAAATTATGTTCTTGTTTTATTCAATTATATGGTATTGCTAAAGAATTAACATTTCTTAGTATTTAAAATTAAAAAATAAAATGTGTACACAATAATACTGCTACTTGTATAAAGAATATTAGTGGATCTATTCACTGTAATAATATATGTATATATTGTCTAACAAATGATATGATAAATACTTCAAGAAATGCTATTTCACAAGTATATTAAATTATTTTCCGATTCAATTTTTGATTATTTTAATCTACTGCTACTAATAATTGTTGAAATTACAATTGTCAAAATTTAGTAGTATTGATGATTAATTTTTCTATTTTCTCTGCGATGCATTTAAAGCTTTATTTGTAAAATGCTACATGTATATAATCTACAAAAAAAAAAACATTGCATAACTAAAGACAATACCATTACGATAAAACAAAGCTTTTACAGTTAAAGACATTATTGGGCTCTAGAGGCTCACTTAAGCTTATTTTTTTGCTACATAAATTATAAAGTTTAAATGAATAAAGTGCACATGGTTTTATAACAATAATTTATATATTACACAATACAAAGAATATGAGAATTAATTGAGTGATATTATTATACTAAGGATTATTTACACCTTGATTATTATGGTATGTGAATTTATTTTACTTTCTATTTTTTTAATACCACTAACAATGATTAATTGATAAATAGTTATACATTTATATTTATTTATGTTTATTATATTCATGTATTATATGATAAAATAATAGTTCTCACTTCAGTGATTAATTTATTATTGTGTATATTTCTTTTTATGATTTCTTATTGTTAAATTTATTTTCATTAGAATAAAAATATATAATAGTTCGTATTTATGTTATA
Organism: Epiperipatus broadwayi; assembly: GCA_028023455.1. NCBI lineage: Eukaryota > Metazoa > Onychophora > Udeonychophora > Euonychophora > Peripatidae > Epiperipatus > Epiperipatus broadwayi. Next base: position 169,641 of record JAQFVV010012890.1, on the reverse strand, counting down.
TGTCTATTTCATTAATTAGATTATCAACCATATTTTCTTTATTCTTCTATTCAACTGTGTATGAGTTCATTCCCTGAACTCATGAAAATCTACTGCTTGGAATGATAATGGTGAAACAAAAGGAACTACAAAGATGAAGTCAGTTATTATTTGAGAGTGTGCATTGATAGTTCCTCTGCAATGGGTAACCTGTAATGATATGGTAAAATGATCTTAAAACTGATTATCACAAAAGTGAAAAGTATATATATGATTGAATAAAGACTGGTTATCATCATCAATCTCAAAAGAGGATATTCAGTAAGAAGTTAATAGTTATACTTAATTAACTTCACTAACATGTAGAGGCATTACTTAGTACATAAATAGTTACCCTTAATGTGGGATCACGATAGATGCTAGTGGTCGCTAATGAATCTCGCTCTCTATTACAATATATACATATGCATGTGTGCTTGTTTTTAAAAAATAATGAAAAATGACAATAACATATGATTGCTGATGTAAGATACTTTGACCTCGTGACCTCGTTAAATTCAAGTTTAGGAAATAGAATTACAGGCACGATTTTTTATTTACTGGATTATTGATTTTTTGATGACTATAAATTTTGTTTAGAATAATTCAAACCTGTTTAGGAGGAAATTAATTACTATGACGTTAAGTATAATGGTATGTAGACATTAAAAAAGGAATAAAGTACTTATCATAATACCTAGAGAATGTAATATAACAAAAGAGATTCTTGAATATTTAAATTCAGTTTTAAAAAATAGCATTTAAGCATTATTCTATTATTCTTCTCCATTAAAACAACAATCTTAATTTTTTGACATAGTCTAAATCTAGAAAAAATAGATAATGCCTAATAAATAAAATGTATTCAAATATCCAAATGGAACAAAGTACTTACTTTTGTCATTACTTTTAAACTAATTTATTTACTAGGGTTCTTCAAATAATTGATTAGCAATAAGATAATTATTATTCGATTCTTTTATTTAAAATTTGGATGTGAAACTCAGAACATCTTTCAATAGCTGATTTCGATAATATAATTTCTGTTTATAATGTATGTTTTTATTCAACTCTTCGCTTCATTACATTATAATTAAAATTTATTTATGAACATGCATACGAAATCCAATTATTGACATTTAAACTATAAATCTAGGAACACTTTGAATTTATGATTTATATATTTAAATAATATAAAAAGACTTACGTTCATTATATTGACTGCTTATCGTTTAAAATAATACAACTTTTCTAACAACTTAACAATTTTATTCAGTTTTATAATTTTTTTTAATAGAAATTTCGTAATAGTTTATATTTTCATCTTTTTTTTTTTTCAAAGATTTTACTTAGATAATTAATTGATTAGAGGAATTCATTATAAAATTACCTCAAACAATATTTAAATGATTATGGTAGTAATTGCTATACACACATTTACGTGTGTGTGTATAAGTATATATGAATAAGTATAAGTAATTGTATAATTATTTGTTGCATTAATAAACAAGCAATAAGTTAAAGTTTACTGTGAAAATTATTTTTAACGATATACCTAAAAAAAAATTATATTATTTAATATATATACTGTTAATCTGAAATAAATATATGTCAGTTTAATTTTACAAAGTTTTACAAACCAGTCAATCAAGTCGCCAGTATTTTTTTTTTTTTTTAATTGAGTTGCTTATTTTAACGAGAAGTTTCTAAGACAGTATTACTAACAATTTTGATTGACTAGAATATTAAACTTTATTTTTTTTAAAAATGTTTTTATATGTATTTATATACATTTATGCATGTGTGTTTTCTCACGTGCGTATAACAAAACTAGTAACCATTTTTCGAAAATAAATGGGCATCTAATTATGTTTAATTGAAAATAAATAATATGATGACATGTTGATTAAATTAATGTCAATGCAGAGATCATAAAAAGTAATATCCTGGCGGTTTAGCGTAGTAGATAGAGCGTCCAAACCGATTACGAACTCCCGAGCTATAAATTCATTAGAATTTATATATAAAGTAATTAATATATGATGCAACATTTACTTTGCCCTGAAAAACTCGTTTAACACCTGAGGTCTTTCTATTTGTTATTTACATAATCTAAATGTTTTTGTTTTTTTAGTAGAAACGGATTTGAATCTGAAATAAATTGCAAAATTCTAGTTTTAATGAGCTTATCATTTGATATTAAATAATGAAATAAACATATAGCTTTAATATTTCAAAATATATTTTTATTACACAATTATTATAAGAAATAAATATCTACCAAGAACAGTTAATAAGCACATGAAAGGTCATGTGATGTTATATACATAAATAACTGCAGTGTTAAATAGGCGCTTTTTATTCTTTTTTTTTTTTCTCAGTGATGAAAGCTTTTATTCATCAAAAAGACAAAATACACAACAGTTAAAAAAGGTTTACAAAGAAATGATTACATGGCAAAATGAAATTCAAGTACAATATGGTGAAGGGGAAGGGAATACATATGAAATGGGAAGGGGGTATGGAAAGGGTGTGTAGTCCAGGCAAAGAAGGGGCTTTGGTAAGGAGCAATATTGATAGGCTTGGTTGCCCTGGTGGATTGATAGGAGGATCCGTATATGACATTAACTTTGGAGGAATTACTATATGTTAAATCTTTAGAGGTTTCAGGGATGGGTGGGGAGATTCCTGAGTAATGTTTAGATGCAACAGGCTGATTCTTGTCTTTTGTAGATGAGTAATTTTAGTTATTCCCGTTCTTGATATTCAAACCAATATGTTAAAACTTTAAACATCCTAAAACTTGAAACCCTAAACTATGTTCATAAGTGTTTATAACCCGTCATTATAATATTAATACATATATAGCTAATTTTAATAAAATGTTACTTTTTCCATATTTTTTGTCAAAAATGTAAAAGTTTTGAAATTATTGCTACATTTAATTAATTAAATGATAGAAAAATGGAAAAAAAACAACTTTGCCATTAGGAATAGTTTTGAAGATTATTTAGTTTTATAATTAAAGTGAAAGGCTGAAACCTTGTCACATGCCATTTAGAATGCTTATATAACAGCCAATAAGATATAAGAATGACTGTATAGATATTAAATATATAACATTTTGCTACAGTAACATTACTGTCTTTACAATTTGATTTATAAATGCCAAACTTTTTGCATTCACAACTTTGATACCAACCACTTCATGTACATATACCAATGATTATTATTAATTATTTATTAAATTAGAGATTATCTGAAGCATAGTTATAACTTTAGTCTCAGTTAAAAATTAATATATCTGGATTTATATAAATGCATGAAAAAACTTCCCTCTTTTCATGTGTAATTCTTTTTAAGATGTATGTAAAGCTTTTATTGTAATCACACATTCTTGGAACATATGGATAAAAACATCTGAAAAACTCAAATGATCCTAAAAATAGTCAATAAATAATAATAATAAAAAACAATAATGATATTTGTTTTACAATCACATCTCAGCTATATACTATCCAAAAAATATAAACAAACAAACAAAAATATAAATAAAAAAATATTAAAATTTGTACATTTTATTTTCGGCAGCCTTTTTATTTATTTATTTCTTTTTTCATATGTCAAAGCATTGACCAGGAAGCAAACCCAGATCAGGTGCTTTGCAGGCAGCTATACTAACTGCTAGGCCACTGAAAGTGAACGTAGGTCAGCTGCTTGGAAGGCAGCTATGCTAACCACTGGGCCACTAACACTTGATGGCCTTTTTATTTTTTCTAAGCACTATACATGATTATATATATATCAATAAAATTTCATCAGTTTATGTTGAAAGCACATACATTTTATTCTTTCATTATTATCCTTCCCAAAGTTGAAGAGCATTACTTGCATAATAAATTATTTGATACTGGTTGAGAATGTGCTCTCCACCATTTTGGCTTCTTTGTGAAGTTCCAAAACTACTACTGACACAATCAAGCACTAAAGGATGTTAGATAACATTCTATGACATTGATTCAAAGTGTTTCAGTAATTATGTCTAATACAGTTAAAAATTTATAATTTTCATTAGAAAAACCACACAACTGTCATAGAAATAAACATAATCATGTAATCAAAAAAACATCAATAATAACTCTTGAAATCAAATAGTAAAAATATCAGTAATTAAGAATTGACAAAAAATATTAATAAATCATGTGGCCAAAGAAAACAATTAAATATAAAAAAATAATATTTAGCAATTAATAATTAGAAAACAATATGAAAAAATAGTGTATAAAAAAAATTAAAACAATATTAAAGTATTCTATTTTTAAAATAGCATGTCAAAAGTACAGCAACAAAATATTATTAAACCAAGATTTAAAAAAAATATTAACACAATCAATGAAATACAAATTAGTAAATAATATTTGAGGAAATAAATAACTGCTTACATGAAAAAACATATTAAACATTGATGGTTGATGTCAGCGCGACTGCCTTGCACTTGCAGGCAGTTGCCCGGGTTGCGAGTTCACGTCCCAGCCGATGCTATGACACTTAAAAAAAAAAAAAAGTACTAAACTAATCTAGGAAAGAGTAAAGCAATAAAACATGTCCTTATGGTAGCAGAATAAAATTTGATATTTCATCAAAACTATTTTCTTAAACAGTATGTAAATAGTTATGTTATTTGTAATCATTAAATATTAATATCCGACTAACTTTTTATCTGGTTGTTATTATTCAAAATGTTCAAAATAAATTCTGTGATTAATTTTGAATTTTTGCCTGGCAAAGAAACTCTGTCCAAAACTTTTACTTGAATATCCTGTTTTTGATCAAAATAATTTATTAATAAGGAAACAGTTTTTATATCCTTGTGGTTTGAGGCATCAGAATATAATGTAATAAATCGACTACTATCAGTATCATTTTCAATTCAGAAAAAGAATGATGCAATAAATATTTTAAACTATAGTTTCACTTTTAGTGTGAGGGAACACTGGAAAATTTTGGTCAAATAATGTTTTCATTAATTTATAAGCGCAATCCGTTACTGAAGTGATTGGTTGTGATAAACGGAATGAAATGAAAAAAGAGTTTCAGCTAATGCAAGTTTTTTTCTCTTCAGTGTTGCAAGTTTTAGTATGAAAAAATTAAAGAATTTTTGATCCAGAAGCTGACTGTTTATCAGTTTGAAAGGTCTTCTGATATGGTTTTTCCACCATAATTTATGGTGAAATCAGATTTGCACACAGTGCAGGGAACATCTGAATCCTTTTTCAATTTTTTAATGACAGGAAATTCCTTTGCCAGGTTGTTCTTATATTTACAACTTCTTTTTTTTTTTTTGAAACCATTTCTGATGCTAAAAAATAAAATAAAAATAATTTCTAATTTAAAACATTAATTAATTTAAATATCACTATTTTTATGGTACATTAACATTATTGAGAAATTATTATTATTTTAAAAATGCCTTAGTAAATAAGTTTTTAAAATAATTAACATCTAGGTGACTATAAATAGCCTATTTTAATAAAAACTACAGCTCTTCAGAGTTTCATATAAATATTTACAATAAAATATATTCATATGATCTATAAAAGAAGTCTAGACATTATTGGTTTAATTAAAGAAAGTGATTTATAGTTATTTGATGTGGGTTTTATTCCTTGAAGCTATAGTCCATCACAAAAAGACAAAACACATTGATTTGATAGGTGTCCATACATAGCAATGTGCTTCATGCAAGCATAATAAATATTTAGAACTACATCCACATATTCAAGTCAAATCGGTCAATCCAAGATGAATTAGGACAATTTACAAAATTCCAGACATTTCTGGAACAAATATCATTGTTGGATAGTGTCCAAAAATCCAGGAATGTCTGGGATGTCTGATCACCCTATTCCTAAATGTTTCCTTGACAAGAAATTGAAATTTTCTGATGGTGATAAACTTGGCTATTATCATGTGATTTATATATATATTGTGATAATGGAGAAGTCTTTATTTTTGTTATAAAATAAAAATAAACCCTTTATAATGTAGTTTCTGCTCATAAACTTAAATTTTTTTTTAATCTTATTAATTTAATAAGGATTAAAATGAAACTAAATATTCAATTTATAATAAAAAAGAATAAACCTCACAATGTATGTTGTGACTGGAGAAGCAAAGTAAATCTTAAACACAGCATATTTTCTAAACATACAGGCAAACATGACAGATGCATCTCAATGTGAAACAGCATACAATTTAAACTTTGTATTAAAAGTTTTCTATAACTTTCAACAAAAAAATCACAGAAATGAAATGCCTGCAAATATTTTTAACTTATGTGATTTATTTATTTATTTTGCTTCTGTAGAATTTGTGTATAAATGTCTTATTAATAAAAAAAAATCTGATTATATTCGTTTTTCTTTTGCACTGTTGTTTATTTTATTTTCCCTCAATTATAGAATATCATTGAAAACCATATAAATGATGTAAAGATCCTTATTAACTATTGCTTTTATTTATTACTAAAACGTAGTAATATACGTTTAGCATTACATCAAGTGGTTAAAAAATTAATATTTCTATTTTTTAATCAATTAAAGGTGAAATATATAAAATAACTGGCAAAAAAAAAATTAGTAAATGTGTGTCGTAATAATTTTAATGTTGCATGATATATATTTCCACTACTTTGATTATGAAAAAAAATGGAAAATTGAATAGGACTTCTATATCCATAAGCATAGTTTTTTCTTATTTTATATTGTCTACTAACATTTATAAATATTACTATAAACTCTAGTTTAAAATTAAGTTTTTCATTTTGACTGTTTGTTATTCTATTTTGTCATTTAATTCTAAACTTGTGGACATTTTATTAAATATTGCCATAAGAAATCATTATTGCAATGGCTTCCTATTCTTTTACATATTTCTCTGTCAAAGAGAAGTTGCCTTACAGAAAATATATAAAAAGCTGTTAAGCAGATCATATTTTCCAATGACTTAATATATAATTTCACCACCTAATACTTAAGACAAATCAAGATCTCTTTTTGGATGTTAGACCAAGAATATACAATTGAGAATTATGGCATCAAAAATGGCATTTTTATGAGATTTCAAACAAAAATTTGTGTTCCAAATCCAATAATAAAACAAACTGGATTTGATGTTTCTAGATGTAATTAGAGTCTAATCAACAAACTCAAAACATCTCATGGCTAATGTTCAGATGTGCTTCATAAATTGAAGTTCACAGTTATTGATCCATGTAAATGTAAACAAAACCTAATTACTGTTCAGTCTATGATTAACAGTCACAGAATGGACGATTTGATAGAGCCACTGGTAATTCTATCTCATGGTTGGAATCTCTTCATATCCCTTTATGATATTTTATTAATAGATAAGTTGCCTAAAATAAATCATAAACTAATTAAACAATAATAATTTAATACTTTTTTGTTTTGCAAATTAATAATTCTATAATATACACTTGTTACTTCTGCATTATGCTTTACACTATTGTTTTACTTCATTCTCCACATAATTTAAAAGTAAATATTTGATATTATTGAATTTTTATTGCTAATTAAAGTGTCCATTTTGTTCATCTATTTTGCTTGTTCATGTATCACATGATTACCATTTCCTGTGTTTGCTCATAACTATTATTAAAACAGGCAAAACTCTACATACAATAGTGCCACTCAGTGCAAGCCAGAGTAATCAATGGATGCCAAAAGGCTTATGCATAAAATCCCTATCCTAAGATCTAGGTGCAGTGCTCTCAGATCCAAGGCTCCTAACTGATGAAGGCCACAAGTCAGAAACTAGTCTGAGAATATTAGATGAGTAGCCACTAGATAGGGATTTTATGCACAAGTCTTCTGGCATCCATTGATTACTCTGGCTTGCACTGAGTGGCACTACTGCATGTAGAATGTTTCTTCGTGTATGTTATTAATCATTAACTCACCCTTCTGTGGGTCTTATTCTTTTCTACTTTATATTATATAAAAATAGAAAATGGCATAATGGACACTTAGAATTAAATAGATATACAATTAAAAGTTCAAATCTACTATAAATCATGGAATTTATCATGTGTCACATTTGATAACTTCTTGACCACTAAAACATTTAAAAGCTAATTATCTATGTTGATCTAAATTTATACTGCAAATTATAATTACTGTCATGTATCTTTTTTATCATTTTATTTTATTATAGAATTTAAGTGTATTATAATATTTAAATTCCTCATGTTTATTTCATATTTTAACAGTTAACAGTATTTTCTTTCATTACTACAAAGATCATTGTCAATTGTTTCAATAATCACCTATCATTGGATTCAAAATTAGATATGTGCATGGAATACAAACTATTTTGCAACAAAAACATTAAATGTATATGTGTTTTATTCTTTAAACTTCATTTTATACCTGCCTACTCTTAAATTTAGTCAAGATATATATCTTTCCTTATGAACGTTTCTTATACATCAAAGTCTTAATATTTCATTTTAAGTTTCTCCATTGAAATTTCACACATCTTAGAGATTATTAAAACTAGTTTTAGTTTGCAAGAAAAAAATGAAAACCACTTTTCAGTTAAGTTATTTTGTTGTAAATATTCTAGTTTATGTTTGTCTATCCAATTTACTTGTATCCTTCTCTATTTTGGGTAGAAAAGTGATATATAATTATTTGCTCCGTTATCAAAATTTAATATTTTGCTTAATCGTTAACTTTTCTTCACTGCTTTCATTGATCATCATCATTATTAATGTCTTTGACTAAATGGCTTTCTATAATTTGTATAGTTTTCATATGTGTTATATTATTCATTCTGCCTAAGTTTTTTATGTAATTGTAAAATCTCTGATACTTTACCAGTGTATATCAATATCCACAAATTACTAATAAATAATTACTTTAAAATTGTATTAAAAATGTATTTCTTCAAATCGAATAGCTTTCTGAAATATTTATTGTTGGTTATCAATATCTAAAGTCTCCATAAAAAAAATAAGTTATTTTATATATCTTCAATCGATCAAATGTTATGTAATTTTTCTTTGGTCATTAAAATTTCAAAAAGAATCCAATGGTTTATGGTATTTTTTTATTTAAAAAAAGGCCACTGTAATTTAAATACTGTTTACTGAATCTATCATATGTATTTTTTATTATTACATTTTTTTTTCATATGTCATAGCATCGGCCAGGAGGCGAACCCACAACCGTCTGCAACCAACTACTTGCTTGCAAGGCGGCTGCGATGACCTCTCGGCTAACAACGCTTGACTATTATATATTTTTGTGCGTATAATACAATAATATTTCAGAAAAATAAAGAAACCATTATTCACAACTTTCAAATGGTACAATTAGAAAAGTATGCATTATTCTTATTATTATATAAGGTGTAATGAAATAAAGTTCCAGCCGGATGAATTATATATTTATTTTGAAACTAAACTATAATAAAAAAATGTACTTTGATGTATATGTAAGAACAGTATTATATATATATTGTAATTATAATTGAAATAATAAATTTAACGGTTTACAAACTATTAGAAACAATCCTTAAATCCGCAGAAGTACTTTCGGTCGCTTTTGTTTTTGAATTCAATGGCAGTTGAGGCAGGTTTAAGAAATTAACCGAAAGTACTTCTGCGGATTTAAGGATTGTTTGTAATAGTTTGTAAACCGTTAAATTTATTATTTCAATTATAATTACAATTTTTTTTTAATTAACGGACATTTTATTTATATATGAAACATTTTAAATTGTCATTGTTGTTAGTGAGAAAGCCTAGTCTTTCAGAAATGTAAGATTTTAGATGATATCTGCGTTGATCAAATTTATTTGTATCTTGTTGATATATATTTATAATGATTTGTATCTTTTCTTGTTATTTTAATAAAAAATAACGATGTGATATACTCTTACTGTAAAAATAATTATTGTGGTTATGAATGTTTATGTATTTGAAATATTGGTGTTTGTTTTATTCTTCATGGAGATGCATGTCCTTCCTTAGTATATTCTTGTGATTCTTTATTATATATGATATAACAGATTTTAAGTTATGCCACTATTTATCTCTGTTAGTACCTTGAATTTGAATTTATAAGATAATTTCTTAGGAGAATTTAGAATAACATATTTTTCTGCATTCCCTTGATATTTACAGTAATGTATGTTTGAATAATACAGAATAAGTTTGTTGTGTTTAGAGTTGATTGTTTATTATATCTTTAGTTGTAATCATAAGGCAAAGCAATTGTATTAAATCGAGAATATTGTTTAAGATAAATATGCACCATATGAATAGATAGCTATAATGCAAGCTTTCTTGAGATACAATCTTTTTAAAAGTTTCCCGTTTACCTTATTTTTGCCCACTATTATTAATACATTCTAACAAAGTTTACCTACACGCCATTTGTGTAACATACATTTTCTCACATTGAAAAGTGTTTGAACACCATAAAATGTTTGGTAGATCTTAAATACAGAAATAATGCATCAGATTCATTGATCTATTAATGAATATTATTAATTTAATAGTTAATATGCCTCATTATTTTTGATTATGTATAAGGAAATACAAACTCAGTTCCTGCCTCATTAATCATACTTTTGTACCAAGGATTTATTAAATGAAATTGTTTTAAACAATAAATAAAATTTTGATTTTATTAAGGATGCTTAGTTTTATTTTTATTTCTTTTAAAAATGATTAATTACAAATATTTTTTTTTTTTTTGAACTAATCGCTGTAGACAAATTGTTTTCGATATTGAACATGATTCTTTGGAAGTCAGTATTTGTTGAGTCCTATTTATTTAATATCACGCCTCTTGAACATCTCTTACTTAATTGTATTATAATATTACATACAAGGAAGAAAAATATTTTGATGGAGCTCAAATTTAATTCTATTGCTCTCTATTTTAATCCTTTAATAAACGGCGTCTGCACTACACAATGTAGCTATTTAGTGAGAATAAGGAAAATTGTTAAAATTAATGATAACTTTGCATTTTATTCCAATGTGCTAATAAAATACTTTTAAAAAGATTTCTTCTTTTATTAATAATTATTTTTATGTATCTTACGTTTATTTTATTAATTTACAAATGTTTATTAATTCTTTTCTGAAGCATGTTTAATAGCAAATAAACACTTTTTCGGGTAAAAATTAAAGAATGAGAATCGGTAAAATTTTCTTTGAATCTTGAAAGTAAAAATGCTATTTATTTCAAAGCTTGGTAAATTTATTAATTTCTTCTCATTTTTCATTATTATTTACTAGTGAGATAGTATAGCAATAGATAGATAGATAGATAGATAGATAGATAGATAGATAGATAGATAGATAGATAGATAGATAGATAGATAGATAGATAGATAGATAGATAGATAGATAGATAGATAGATAGATAGATAGATAGATAGATAGATAGATAGATAGATAGATAGATAGATAGATAGATAGATAGATAGATAGATAGATAGATAGATAGATAGATAGATAGATAGATAGATAGATAGATAGATAGATAGATAGATAGATAGATAGATAGATAGATAGATAGATAGATAGATAGATAGATAGATAGATAGATAGATAGATAGATAGATAGATAGATAGATAGATAGATAGATAGATAGATAGATAGATAGATAGATAGATAGATAGATAGATAGATAGATAGATAGATAGATAGATAGATAGATAGATAGATAGATAGATAGATAGATAGATAGATAGATAGATAGATAGATAGATAGATAGATAGATAGATAGATAGATAGATAGATAGATAGATAGATAGATAGATAGATAGATAGATAGATAGATAGATAGATAGATAGATAGATAGATAGATAGATAGATAGATAGATAGATAGATAGATAGATAGATAGATAGATAGATAGATAGATAGATAGATAGATAGATAGATAGATAGATAGATAGATAGATAGATAGATAGATAGATAGATAGATAGATAGATAGATAGATAGATAGATAGACAGACAGACAGACAGACAGACAGACAGACAGACCGACCGACCGACAGACAGACAGACAGATAGATAGATAGATATTAAAAGAGCTATAGGTAAATAAATATACAAATAGACAAGTAAAGAAATAGATATATAGAAAGATAGACAAAAAGATACAATCAAAAAGATAGATTAATAAATAGATAGGTAAATAATAAATAAGTGTATAGATAAATGTGTGGACAAGGGAAATAAATAGACTGACAGACAGACAAATAGATAGATGGATAAATTGATTTGTTGATGGATGGATAGAATTGATTTAGGCAAAAAGACGGATAGATTGATAGACCGATGGATAAATAGATGGATAGATGGAGAAATAGATAGATGGATTGATTGGATAAATTGATTGATTGAAAAGATAAACTCTAGAAGTTAAATAAATGAATAAATTAGACAAAGTAATGTGCATTCAGATTTATTACTTATAAATTCAATTACATAGAAGTATTAAATTGTACAATCATTTTACCATTGTAGATAATATTTCATTTATATATACATCCGATGAACATAAAACTGAAACTATAAACAATTTAATATTTCATATAACATAAGTTACTTTCCATTTGGATTTGGTAAATAAGAACAACGAAGTCTGCAAAGTTTATAGTTTTGATGATTATCTTTATTTTTTTCCAAGCAAGCTGTCAGACATTTATTATCCTGTAGAAATGCGTTTGCAAATGTAAGACACAAAGCAAAAATAAGTAATATATAAACGATCTAAAATAAAAACCAAGATGTAATCATTTTAATAAAATATAACTAAGATAAAACAAAGCAAATTATAATTTATTTTTAAACAAAATGAATAAAATTTATTAAATATAAATAACACGCAGTGATAAAGTTTAATTACATTCAATGATACATAAAATAAATAATCAAATAAATAAATAGGTAAAGGGGTAAATAAGTAGGTAGATAGGTAAAAAGGTAAATAAGTAGGTAAGTAGATAAATATAGGCAGATAGACAATAGATAGATAAATAAATAAATGAGTAGGTAATAGATAGATAGATAGATAGATAGATAGATAGATAGATAGATAGATAGATAGATAGATAGATAGATAGATAGATAGATAGATAGATAGATAGATAGATAGATAGATAGATAGATAGACAGATAGACAGACAGACAGATAGATAGATAGATAGATAGATAGATAGATAGATAGATAGATAGATAGATAGATAGATAGATAGATAGATAGATAGATAGATAGATAGATAGATAGATAGATAGATAGATAGATAGATAGATAGATAACAGAATTTTTTAGGAATCCAAAATAAAGCTTTCTTTTGATTTCATCTTTATATTTTAAAGGAAATTATGAACTATTTAAAGATGCTTATATAGGATTATAAATTCTAGAAACATTTACAAAATTATTCATTGTGACTCTTAAAACAAAATATAAATTTCTAGAGTGTTATTCTGCTTTATCCATAATCTTGGATTCAAACCACATATAAAAATAATATTTAAGTTCTCGTAATGCTCTTATTCAATTAACTAGTATGCTGGTAATTATATATATATATGATGGTCTATATTATGAATTAAACTGGAGAAAAGGACTATAAACTAATCTGTTGTCAAGTATTTGCATTGCTATGATTTTGCAGATTAGTTGATAAATCTGAGAAAAATACCTTTGATTTAGTTCAATCTAGTTAGGAATATTGATTTGTCTAACTAAAAATAAAATTATATAAATCACTATTAATTTTATTGCATATTTTTTAATTGTGAGCTACAATATTTTCTTATATCAATAATTTATTAAAGTTAATATATTCTTATAATATTTATTATGCATTGTTTCAAATCATTGTACAATTGTATTGTGTGCTCATTGCTTTTTGTTAACTCTAGAGCTGGACGTTCTGTTACTTATGTTATAGTAAATATTAAAATGTTTATATTTTCAGTTTTATGTTCATCTGATATATATAAATGTAATATTATCTACAATGCTAAAATGATTGTAAAATGTAATATTTCTGGTTTTCAAACTTTTTATGAACTTTCAACCAATCGATTATTACAGTATTTTTTTTTTGTTGTAAAATTACAAAGTAATTTGCTGAATCTCATTTGCATACCCTTCATCTGAATGGGGTTCCCTTGAATATTATTATTTTTCCATATAACTTTTTTTTTGTTTTACAAACCCATAATCCTTAACAACTGAATCTTTTTGGTTTAATAGTTATAAATCTTAAGAAAATAATTAGAAACTTTTTTCCTGATAACCACTTCTAACTTATTAAGAGATAAACTATCAATTACTATTAAAATATGAATCTTATGATTAATTCTTAATTTTATATTTTAAAATAGATAAATGAATTGTTGTTTTTTTTCAATTCATCTCCTCCTTCCCCTGCCGGACATCAAATATATTCTATCCATAATCATTCATTCTTTTGCTATACTGCAGTGTAAAGACAACTTTTTTTAAAAAAAAAAAAAACAATAATAAGTTTCTCTACTACAAGTAATATGTTTCATCTTTTTCATATAATATCAGAAAAATATAAAACTAAGTAAGTTTATATTACAATGTAACACATTCACAAAAAAGTAAGATACCAAATCAGAGAGAAAAATGCTTACAAAAACTGCCTTAATTTCTGAAATCCAAACTATAGCTAAAACTTCTTTTTTGGTCATTGTGCAGTTCAATTCAGCACCCTTTTATTGCTTATTTAAAAAATATACTACTCTATGTTCATTATTATCACTAATCTGATACAGAACTAACCCAGGACCAAACTCACTTCTATCAGTTTGAAGGATTTTTTTTTACTGAAATCAGGATATGCTAACATGATGTCATTTAAAAGGGTAACCTTAATTTTATTGAACTCTAAAATATGCTCAAGGTTTCACTTCTATGACATAATTAAAACAAAAACAAACATGCTTTATTAGAATCTGTGAATGAACAAGCCTTCATGTACTACCTAAAACATAGGTAGCCAGGTTTAGGTTAAACTTTAAACAATAGAAGTTACAGATATGATTCCACTATTCACGAAATGATATTCCATAAATATTTTAATTTTATATATACTTAATGAGATGTAAAAAATTATGAAGAGAAACAATATTCACTGATATTTCTAGCTTTCAATAATATTCCAATGAATTTAAATTAAAACTTGAAAATCGTTTTAAAAATTAACAGATTCCGAAGATGGTTCATATTTCAACAAAATCAATAGAATTATAATAACTGATATATTATTAAAAACTGTAACCAAAAAAAAAAAAAACAGAAATCGACTTATTTATTTATTTCTTATTGATATATTTTTCGACTAGTAACTTTTTAGCAACACAAATTACTTTTATTGCTAAATATCTTATTTTTGTGTTTTGTTTTATATTTAATATGAACTTGTATATTGAAGAATAAATATGTATATTTATTTTATATTTTTTATCGATTAGTTATTGTTTCTTATTGGTAAGTACTATGGATCTTCAATTCATAGGAAGACCATACACTGCAGAGCACCAGAATTCGTCACACCAATGTTATTTTATATATATATTGTACCAATCGGAATGAAAGTGAAGATCGAATCTAACCGCAAAAACAATGTCTGCACAACAAGTGCGCCATCTAGGCATTTGAGCCTAGAAAAATTTATAAAGTAGGCAGATACGCGCTGTTAAGATTCCACTTTCTTTAAATATTCCGACCGTTAGCCCAAGTCACTAGCTCAGTGAGTAGCAGAGATAATAAACTATCTTAATTTTATATCTTAAATATAAAAGATTAAAAGCCACTGCCAGAGATTTACACATAAAATATTTATTTACGCACAAATAAAATCATTCTAACTTCGAGGAATAGGTTTAACATTTTTAGATTTTTATATTACTCTTTATTTTTACATTTACATAAATTTCAATGATTTTAATTTTTTTTATTTAGATTGTCAAGTATGAATAGACTACATAGATCTGCATTTGAAAATAAAACATTCTATCCCTATTTAACCTTAGGCTAAAATTCGCAGTCAAACTGGCATCAATCCATCTGATACATTTATGTATTCAATGTAGCATGAAAATACAACAGCACAAATATACTATACTGTTAGGAATGGACATCTGAACAATATAGTTTGAGAAAACACTGACTCTTGTCTAATACAGGAATATGACGTCTGTATAGCAAGAAGAACAATAAAATAAAAACTCCATAGGAAGGGACCGCGATCCTTTTTGCCGACTTACAATCCCATCCATAGGCAAAGGGTTGGTGCGGTGTATACAGCGATTCTGCATGTAGCGAAACTCATACTACATCTACTAATTACACAAATATATCCAATCCATTGACCCAATTCAACAACGACACAAATAACCTAAGATTTCCCTCCCCTAATATAACTTTACAAATCTATATAGCCATTCACGTCCGACTTAAGTTTAACATTTAGATACGTTCGCACAAATGAATTTTATAAAATTTGTTTTAAAATGTTGAGTACAGATCAGCTGCACAGATCCCACGGTCAAAAACATTCCAAATTAAACACAAACGATCAAAACACAAAGTCATCGATAAACGTCACTTGCATAGGGAATATTCAAATCCCATTAGCATTCATCGTAAGATGCTTGCAGTGATATCGTTGACATCTATTCTAATCGAATGTGAAAACCACAACATTATCAACCGCTAACGAATCTATGCAACATCTATACCCAACCTGAAATTTCCTCATTTAAAATTTAACAATAAATATCAATACAATAAATAATAAATGGAAATGATTTTTTTTATCAAACGCACACATATATAAAATTTCACATTATCAATTTAGTTGACACATAAGTCAGAGAAAAGTTCCTTTTTATAAAATTTAAATTTACTTATCAATCGATAAAGTTCTTAATTAATGTTATGATTTTAACAATTGTTCAGTTCTATTGCTTACGGTAGAGGAGTCCAGGCCTCTGCTTTCAATTCCCGTTGGCAATTCCCACGGCGTCTCCATTGGAAGAAAATGTTCTGGAGGTAGCATTAGTTGGTTCCATTCTGGTATCACAGTCTTTTCATTTTTTTTTTTTTTTTTTTTTAAAACAAACAAAAAAAAAATGAGAGAGAACGGCAAGTGCGTCTTACCGTTGTCATCAAATCAAGTTGGAAAAACTGCCTGGAACTCAATATTTTTTCTTTTTATATTCCTCCTATGGATTCCATGAACAAAAACATCACTGTTCTGTTTTTTCGTTATGGTCCGGGCCTTTATTTGCTTCCATTGGTCAAGCTAATTTCTCTTTCTTCTCTTATCTAACTTTTCATCTGACTTTTTAATTAAACAGCTTTTAGATAATTAATAAACAATCATTTCCATTTACAGATTACAGGAATTAATTAATACCTGTTTTTATTTTAACTTACGTTATTTTTTTATTAAAATATTTTTATATTTCAATCTTGTATTTTTTTTATTTAAAAAAAATACGTTCAAATACTTTTTTTTCTTGTTTATGAAAAAAATATTTTTAAAGTTTAGCATCCATGCGAATATATATATGTTTAACAAACATTTTAATTTTAGCGTTTAGTTTTTTCCTTTTATTTGCGAACTTTTAAGTTTTTATTTTAAATAAATGTAACGACATATTTATATATCGTTACAATATATATATATTGGCTTTTATCATTCCATTTTTCATCTCATCCATGCCATATTTATCCATCAACACAGAAAATTATACCATTTTCTCACTATATGAATTTCAAAACAATCTTTGCTTTTCAGATTAATTTAAACATATTAAGTTATATAAATTTATATATATATAGTTATTTGTAACTTCTATTCTATCAAATATTCCTAAAACATATATGGACAAACTTGTCTGAAAAATTCAAATGATCCAAAATGTGCATTTCCTAGTGTACCAGTATTCATCAGTTGTTTCAAGTCATAATCCATTATATATGGCTTAATTATGTATTCAGTATTCATCAATACCAAATGATTACAGTTTGATTTACAAGCGTCAAGCTTTCCCCTTCACAACTTTGGCATTAACAACTTCAGATAAATTATATTAATGATTATTACTAATCATTTATTAAACTAGATATTATCCCTAGCCTAGATGTAAATTTCAAGAGTTAAAGAATAATATGTCTCTTTTTATAAAGGTATCAACACCTGAATCTATATGTGCATGTTAATATTTATATATGTGTATGTGTTAAAAATTTAAGGAATTTCTCTTTATATTTTTACAAATAATTTCAGTTATATATAATGAAGCAAATTATCAATCAAAAACTAGCATTGCAAGCTGAAATTCTACCATCTGGCAACAGTATTTATCTAAAATGCTTTAAGCTTTAAATGAATTCACTTTTAATTTATTAAAAAAATTTAGGTAGTCTTTTGATAGCGAGGTGTGGCCACTTGATGGCATTGTTTATGTGTAAAAACACATAAAAATGCCATTTACATTGCTGTTCTTATGGCTAATACAACACTTTTGTTGTATTAGCCATTTTAGGCTGCTTGATGGCATTGCACAGTAATATTATGGCATGTTTTGTGCTTTGCTATATTTTATGTGAATTTGCACAATTTACAATTGGCTATCGTATCATGTTATGGTGTTTGAATTTGAAGTGGGCATAATTTTTTAAATGTCAAATATATAGTATTTTACTTTCTACTTAAATCATACAGTTTGAATTACTATGAATTGTCACACCGTCACCTCTCTTCCCTACACAACTTGAAATGTGGAAAATATCAGCAAAGGTTAGGTTCAAACATGATTTGGCAGATGTAATGTGGAAAGTCATGTTTTCACAAATAATTGTACAAGAGAAATAAAATGGCTGAAGAAAACAATCATCTTTTTAAATTGTGCCAGTTTCCAACCACAGATGCTGATGCTGTGGCCTTTTGTACAGAGTAATAATGTCCTCCCAAATGACAAGCAATGCAACTGTGGCTAAAACATGAAACTGTACATGTAAAAAAGTACATGCTGATTCTGATGTCAGTGATGTTCGTGTACGTGAAGGCGCTCCATTTGAAACAAAACTTGGTTGCAAAGCTCCATAATAATGTTTTTGAAAGCAGTCCGTCTGTTATTATGGTAAAAAACTAAAAAAAAAATTTGTTTTCCAGAAATTAATAAATCAAAACACAACTAAAGTCATTTTTGGTTTAGAAGAATAATAAACAAAAATAACCAAAACACCCAAAAAAAGAGAACAAAATTTTATTTAAAAAAAAAAGTGTGATTGTTTTTATTTTATTTAAATTTTGCTTTGAAAAACCGGTAAAAAACAAAGTAGAACAAGATTTTATTAAAAAAAGAAATTACAAAATAACAACACAAAAAAAGATTTGTTTTTATTTTTGTTTGGTTTTATTAATAATAGAAAAAATTTAGTCCAGTAACATTACATTTTATTGTTTTTTCACAAAAATAGGTTGGTCGGTCGGTCAGTGGGTGGGTGGGTAGG